>CABFWO010003964.1:0-17348 GCA_902155825.1 Timema genevievae
TTCTCAGACCTACTCAATATGCTCACAAAATTTCATGAGAATCGGTCAAGCCGTTTCGGAGGAGTACGGGAACGAACATTGTGACATGAGAATTTTATATATAAGATAACTCGACGCCCAAAGTTTTCTGGTAAGTGTATAGGCCTTGACTTTCTATCCTCTCAATATTTAATTCAATACAACAGTTTGGCACCATTTTCCCTTTGTTTACAAATAATATTTTAATTATTATTTATAATTTATTGGTTTTTAAATAGTTCTAGTCTGGCTTCAGGGGGCAGTGTTTCTATAGGGGCTTGTTTGTATCACACCCATCCTGGTGGCTGGGAAGTTATTTACCTTTATCTGGGGGTGGTCATCCAAATGCTGTGATTAGTTGCACGCTACAACATTACATAAATCTACAACTATAGAAGTGCTGCCTGCATCCTAATAAAGCTCTTGAGTTTATTGTGCTTTCTAGCTTATGAATGGATGCAAGAAAAATAAATATATGCAGTACATAACTACCACACTTTTTTGTTTGCTTGGAAGTGTGGATTTAATTCTAGCACACAAACGAGTTATTCCACATCATGGTATTCTTTTTAATTTTACTTAATACTATGGGATTTTTTTTTTCATATGAATTATGTTTAAATCTGAAAATTTGTTTAATTTAAGTTATGATTGATTTTCTACAACTGATATGTATACAAACACTAATTCTTCATCATCTATAAGCTATCAGTCATTATAATTTATTTCTGAAAAATATTTCTTTCTTTAATAATAATTTTGTTAGAGTCGGTGAATATGATAATGTCATCAACGTAGATGAAGCAACATTTTCCATAATAACCAGCCAAGATTTCCTAAGTCGTCATCTTCTTAAATGTCCCAGATACTCCCTTTAGTTCAAAAGGCATCACATTGAATTGGGAAGGCAGTGAGAGATCTATAATCTGTGTCTAGGTGCTGTATACCTTGGCTGGCCCGATTTTATAAAGGATCTGTGATATGTGTACTCGTGGACAGTTCTCGTCTTCTTTAGGTTTGTTTAGCACTCAATAGTCGACGGTTCCTCCGATGGACAGGAGTCTTTCATCTGGATCCAATAATGGGTACAGTTCCACTGATTCTGTGATTGTAGATGTCGAAGACTTGCTGGTACTGTTCCATGGAAAATATTACTTTGAAGTGAGGGAGTGGGGGTTAGTGTTGAATTTCTTTGGGGTTGAAACTGCTAATCTTCACAGACTCTTTTGTGGCCCACTTTATTTGCCCTCTACTGCTTCATCCTAGAATGCATGTTCTATGATAGTTGATTACTTACTACCTCTTGGTCTATGAGAAAAAGGTATCCAAGGGGAATGCTTTCGAAGAGTTTGTTGGCTACTATGAAATATGAATGTGATGTCCGCCTTTATTCTTTCTATCTCTTTAGGAAGCTAACAGTGGTTAACCCTGATGTTCACCCCTTCCTTGGCTAGTCGAAACGGTATGTGTTCACTAAATATGATCTCTTGCATGTGTGGGTTGAGAGTCAGGGTTTTAATCAAGTTATATGATAATCTGGGTTCAAGAACGGCTCAAAAGGCTCCTGTGAACGTATTAACTGGAATCTTGGTAAGTTTTAGTTCTGCTGCTGACTATGGCTTGTCTGACTAGGGGTGAGTCTGGCCACTTCATTCCTGCTTTTTGTTTCTTGGAGATGTCGACAAGATCTGTGCTTCTCATGGTCGATCTGAAGTGTGTCTTGAAAGGAGTATGGAGCAATCTCAGTGGAAATGATGCTTGGGACAGTAGTGACACAGAAGGGGTGGTTGGGTGATTCCGGAAGGCATTAGAGGAAGAAGCTTAGTCTTCTGGTGAGGGTTTGAAGGAAGGATGTCCTGTCGAACCACTTGAGCGCTTCCTTGTAGTCTGTTCATTTTGATGAGGGAAACGGAAGTAATGAAGGGTCAGATGATGGGAGGATTGGTTCATCAGGGGTTATGAGGAAGAATTGTTTATATAGTTACATCTTTCTTAGGATTAAATTGTTGGTGGATTCCTTTGTCGCCGTGTTTATATGTATAGCTTGGCTTGTAGTTTGATCCCCAGTGATGGGGAGTTAAAAATGATCCTCTTGCATAGTTCTTCCCATGTGTTGGAGTAACCTTCAAAGTATCTCCACCATTTTGCAGTTTCTTGACTAAGCTTGTCCTTAACTATCGTGGTCTACAATTATCTGTATGCGTCGTTCTGAAGAATAGCTTTGCATTTTTGGATGAATGCGAAGGAATATTTATGTTCAAGGCCAGGGAACACTGAAAGGAGGTTGGAAGGTATTTGTAGGAAGGGGGATTCATTGGCGTTCTTGCGTAGCTTGAGAAATTTGTTGCATTCTTCCTTTTCTTTCTTTGCACAGGTCTGACAAATAAATTGTAGTCCGGCACTGTCTCGGTCTTGGTCTCACCAGTTTAGGAACATAAAATGAAAGCACATTGTAGTATATATTGCGTTGGGGGTAACGCCAAGCAAGTGTTGTCCGCTCCTCTGGGCTGGTTTGAAACAAAGTCTACTCCTTTCCTTGTGGTGGTACGCATCAGCTCAGATGTTCTCCCAATGGGAGAGTGTAGGAAAGAGGGATCTGTATGCCTCAATATAATCACTCAAAATCACCACAAAGTGCCTCCATGTTGGCAGCCCCAGGGAAATTTCCTTCCTTGATTGGCTGGGCGGTGCTCCCAACCGTCTAGTCAGGGGGTTTGTCGGCGAAATGCCTCTAGAGTCATCTGTGAGGTGTGTTTGCTCACTGGCCTTGCTGGACCTGTCGGGGGTTGGAAATACACATTTCCAGAAACCAATCTGTGAGTCCGGGGAGGGGCGTGTTTCCAGGTTTATTGAGGGGTTTTCTCGATTCCTTTGCTGCTTTGTGATTGTGGAAGGACGGTATTAGAGAGGTGGCGACGTGTATGGTTATGGAAAGGAGGAGGGTGGTAGAAAGGTTCATTGACCTCGTTGCTTCTTGGGTGCTGGCAGGCTAGAAGAGGGGAGAGGGATCAAGATGTTTCTTGAGTGCTGGTGAGGTGAAGAAGGAGGAGACAGCTACTCATATGGTTCTTAGGTATTGAAGAGGGACAGAGGATCCTTGAAATAAAACTACATTTAGAACTATAAGACTGATTTGGAAAAATCCAGAGAATTGCTTTTTTATTGCAAAATAAAATACAGGTCTTCCATTCTTAATATATCTTTGGCGTCTGGCTAATCTCCGCCTCACCCTTGTAATCTTATTTGCTAATTTTTCTTGAGTCTAACATGATATGTAATACCTTTCAGAGTTTAGTTTACAAGATAGCAAGAAGAAGAATTACTAACAAATAATATTATATTTGGAAAAAGGTATAGAAAAGGTGGATGGAAACATATAAAAGGGGCCGGACACAGTATGGCTTTTACAATGAAAAGAAGAACACAGTTCACACTTTACATTGCTGCCATTGCACAAAGAGGTAATGGTTGCCTCTTAAAGAAAATCGATCATCACCGCCCAATCCCCCGACATAGGTTTCATTCTATCGGAACTCATCAGGGAGGAATGTGAAACCCGCAACACAACTTCCTTAATTTTTTAATTCCCCCCGCGTCCCCCTTCTTTTAGAAAGTTGTGTTGCGCGTTTCACACTCCTCCCTGATGAGTTCCGATAGAATGAAACCTAGGTCGGGGAATTGGACAATGACGATCGATTTTCTTTAAGAGGCAACCATTACCTCTTTGTCCAATGGCAGCAATGTCAAGTGTGAACTGTTTTCTTCTTTTCATTGTAAAAACCATACTTTCCTCGGCCCTTTTGTATGTTTCTATCCACCTTTCCTATATCTTCTTCCAAATATAACGCAACTACCTCATTAAGCAAAGAGAGGTTTTCCTTATAAAGATATATTACATTTATTATTCATGGTTTATTGGTCTGTAAATAGTTTTATTTTTGTTTCAGGGGGCAGTGCTCCTATTAGGTGGTGTTTGTATCTCTTACACTTATTGGTGTATGTGAAATCATTTATCTTCCACCTTTTCTCTTGGGGGGATCATCCAAATGGTGTACGAGGCACGTCCAGAAAGTAAGAGTACTGGTTGCCCTCTCGTGCTGTGAGAAATTTTTTTCCAAGGTTGGAAACACTTGAGTGGTAGTGGGGGTTCTTCTGAACACGAGTACAGGCAGACCTCGTTAGTATGAAAACTTGCCTTGTGGTGTCTGTTTGTGTGAAATATGTCGATAAGAAATCTTGCCACGTGCAAGGTGCACGCTGTCATCAGGTTCCTTTTTTCTGAAGGAAAAACACAGACTGAAATTTTTTCATGGATCAAAACTGTTTATGGTGTTATGAACCGAACGAACGTGTTTAAGTGGTGTCGTGAGTTTAATGAAGGCAGAACGAATGTTCATGACAATCAGAGGTGTGGAAGACCTTCCATTTTGACCAATGCGTTGGTGCAAAAAATCGAGAAAACTGTTTGTAAAGACCGCTGATTGACAGTGGATGAATTTTCTGTGATGTTTCCACAACTCTTCAGATCTCTATTACACGAAACAATTACAGAAACGCTGGGATTCCGAAAATTGTGCGCAAGATGAGTCCCAAAACAACTGATAGAGCAGCACAAAGTGAATCAGGTCGCTAGTGCTCGCGAGTTCCTTGAGCGATTTGAATTGGAAGGTGAAGATTTTCTGAGGTCAATTGTGACTGGAAATGAAACCTGGGTTGCTCATTACACTCCTGAGACAAAAAGACAGTCATCACAATGGCGGCACACCAGTTCCCCGTCTGCCAAAAAATTCAAAACCTCAATTTTGTGCAAAAAATCATGGCCACTATGTTTTGGGACCGAAAAGGGATCATTTTGATCAAATTTCTGCCTCAGGGGGAAACAATTAATGCAGTACGATACTGTGGGAGCCTAAAAAAGCTCAAGAGAGCAATTCAAAACAAACTGAGGGGAATGTTAACGAAGGGAGTGCTCTCTTTGCACGACAATTCCCGCCCGCACATGGCCAACGCCACCAAGGCACTTTTGGGCTCATTCGGTTGGGACATTTTGAACCATCCCGCATACTCCCGTGACTTGGCGCCTTCAGACTTTCATCTTTTCACCTCCCTGAAGACTCACATGGATGGAAAAAAATACTTCATCCAACGAGGAGGTGAAACAATAGGTCCTGAACTGGAAGAAGGAGATGGTGGGAGAATTCTTTGAGGAGGGCATCAAAAATCTTGTGCCACGGCTCACAACCTGCATAGAACAGGAAGCCGACTGCGTGGAGAAATAACTGACATATTTACCAACAAAATCCTGTAATTTTGTTTTAAATACAATTTTTTTAAATGGAAAATTCGAGTACTCTTACTTTCTGAATGTGCCTCGTATTTAGTTACACGCTACAATATTACATAAATCTACAACTAGAGAAGTGTTACCTGCATCCTAATAAAGCTCTTGAGTTTATTGTGCTTTCTAGCTTATGAATGGATGCAAGAGAAATAAATATATGCAGTACATAACTACCACACTTTTTTGTTTGCTTGGAAGTGTGGATTTAATTCTAGCACACAACTGAGTTATTCCACAAGATTTATTTTACTTAATACTTAAAGGGATTTTTTTTCACGTGAGCTCTGTTTAAATCTGAAAGTTTGTTTAGCTTAATAGTTATAGGGAATTTTATACAACAGAAATGTATAATACTAATTAATTTCTATAAATTCACATTTATTTGATACAAACACTAATTCCCTATTAGCCTTAAGTTATCAGTCACTATGGTTTATTTATGAAATATATACAACTAAAGAAGTGCAGCCTGCATCCTAATGAAGTTCTTGAGTTTATTATGCTTTCTAGCTTATGAATGGATGCAAGAGAAATAAGTATATGCAGTACATAACTACCACACTTTTTTGTTTGTTTGGAAGTGTGGATTTAATTCTAGCATACAACTTAAGAGTTCTTCCACAAAATTGTTTTATTTTTTATTTTACATAATACATAACACAACTTCCTAAAAGAGGAAACAAAAAAAAAAGGAAGAAAAAGGAAGAGAAAAGGACGATAGAACACTTAGATAGGAACATGTAAAAAGGATAACATTAAGGACAAACACAGGAAATGAACATTGGTTCCAAGTATAATATAAGTTTTATATTTTTAATTTGAAGGTTCTTAATAAAATGGTTGTATCTATTTGTTTTATGAAAGATGTTGATAAAATGCAACCGATGTTTGACATAACCCAACATTAGTATTATTACTGACTTATGTTTGTGTTTATAGCTTGGATTTGTTGATCTTAAAAGAAATTGTTCAAAAGATGGCTGGTATTGAAGCTGCTGAAGAAATGACATCAGAACAATTGGAGGCAATGGCAGGAGGCGATCTTCTCAAGGGCGAGGTACTTTATATACATTTAATTTAGGAACATAATTTTTTTTACGAAACTCCATACCAAAACAAACTTGTTTATTTTATTCACAAAGGGCAATAGTTGCACAGTATTAATGTTGTAAGATTGTATAGCATGGGATAAGCTACTTAACCAAGAAATTTGGAATGTCAGGGAATTCTACTGACCAGAGGAAAATTGGGAGATTATGGAAGAATATCTTGAAATTATTATTTTTAATGAAAAAGTCATAAAAAATAACATATTTTGTCAGTTGTTATATGTTGATGATAAAATAATTACACTCCATGACAGAACATTAAATAAATAATTATATTCACTAAACATTACTGCCAGCTAAGGTTCCACTATACTCTTTTTTTAAATAATAATGAATGTTAGGAAAATGTGAGACAGTCTGAAAACCTTGAAATGTTTGGCAATTAACTGTGGAAAGATGTTACTAACTTTCATATGTTGGGCACCATAACTTGCCCCTGCATCTACTAGTGATGTGATATCTAGGTCTCTTGATTAATTTGTTTCATATATATGCGCTAATTGTTTTTAGTTCTGGTTATATCACGACAGTGAATATGTCTTCCATTTGTCCTAGGCGGGTTACTTCAGTCAGGTCCGAAACACAAAGAAGGCCTCTCAGCGACTGAAAGAAATCTTGTCTGAGCATGATCTAACTGTGGCCTTGTGTTTGTTGATGGCTCAGCAGAGGTACTGTGTGGTTTACAAGGAGACTGATAAGAGCCACCTAAAGCTTGTGGGCAAGTTATACGATCAGGTAATCGAACAACTTTGTCACAACATCCAAGTTTGATGGCACGCAGGTTCACTTCTGTAAACCGTGCATGGTTGGTCAGAGGAACTCTAGCTAGTGCAAGAGAAAGTGTTGCAAAGCATAACTACCATTTTCTAACATTGCATTGGAATGTGGATTTAACTGTTGCTTACATTTTTTTAAAAGTATATTTGGTTTACACTGACTTTCACTTACCTTTACAAATTGAGCTATGGAGCAGTTTCAAAAATAATATAAATATGTAATCTGTCAAAGCACGACTGCAATCTTTCAATGTAAATAAAGTACATGAGTTTTCACAATAGGCTTTTCAACCTTCATTGGATTTATCAGTATAAATACTATATAAACTATCATATGTGATATTAATTACAAATTATAAAAAATAAAGAATAATCTTTAATGGCTTGCTGAGTAAATACAGTTATGGGAAGAAAATAAAAAAGTACAAACAAAATTCATAAAATTATCTTTGAGATGGTTACACTTTGCTAGTTAACTGCAGATCATGATGTTTTTTATTTGAGTGGACATGTAAGTTCTTTCATTGATCAATACCCAAGCATTTAATTTTGAACCATTTGGGTTCATTGTTTCAATTAGTTTCTGCATAATAGTGTATAACCCAGTTGGGTAGTAAGAGTTGGTGCATAACAAGGTTTGTTTTGTTTCAGTGCCAGGACACATTAGTGCAGTTTGGAACGTTCTTGGGTTCCACCATGTCCATGGAGGACTACATTAACAAGTTCCCCTCTATCCACAGCATGCTCTCAGAATTTCACATACATGCTGATGTGGCCTTCTTTCTGGCCAGGCCAACTTTCTCACACGCCATCAACGTGAGTGTACTCAAGCTTAACTTGTATTGTTTCTTGTATCGTTATTTATTTTGTAAATTAATAATCCTATAAGCAAGACCAAATTTCTAAGTCAATTTTCTCCAGCAAGCTATTCATCAAGTACTTGAATTTTTGTACTAAAACTATTTTTAAGCATTTACTTATTTTGGGCATATTCATATGCTCAGTTCGAGCTTGTTGTACATGGCTATTTATTTACTTATTAGCTCTTTTTTTTTCAGGCTGGATGACTTAATTGTATACTCTTTTCTTTACTTGTGGGGAATGTACAATTAAAGGGAATAAAGAGTAGAATTCTGTGAAGTGCCCCTTACACAGTAACATTTGCTTATAGTTTCTTATAAAAACCAAATAACCATGTTCCATATACCACTGACATCACTTCACATTGAAAATTCTATAAAAAAACATTTCATTCTTCTGGTTTCCATCTAAATGTTTGTAAAAAAAATTTAAATATCTGGAAAACACAAGGTATTTTGTTTCACGAAATTAATGACTGACCTGAAATAGAAATAAAAGAATACACACAGTGACTAAAAAAACACATGAAACAATACACATTATGAATGATCATCTGGCCATGATCACCCAAAGAGAGGAATTAATTGAAAGTCATTGCTGCTACTTGAGTTTTTAAAAAAGACTGCCTACTGGAGCACAGAGACGCATTGCAAACGCTCAGAAATCCTACGTTATTTAATTAGTAGTTTGTGATTTTAAAATATTAGGGGTCTGCGAGCACCAGTTTTTTAATTCGAGTTGATCTCAAGCAAGCTTTTCATGAAGCTTCAGTGTGTCAAGTTGGGTTTACTGAATATATCATTTTAAAACTTAATTATGTAAATAAAAATTGTATTAAAGTTATTAAAAAAAACTTTTTTTTATTCAAATATGTCTAAGTTATTTTATAGTAATGTCACATTTTTAAATCTAAAATAAATTGTTTTTAAGTACACTATGATAGGAACCGAAAAATTCATGAATTTAGGTTTAGAATTTGCAGACTTAGCATATTTAAAAAAAATCTAAACAGCCCCATGAAATCTCTGTTCATCTGGAGTGTAGCTATTTCCTTCTGTGCCAACCTCCTATCAGAGAGAGAAGTTAAAATATTTATGATTTTTAGGATAGACATAGTATAAATTTGAACTTAAGATGTACTTAATACAGTCTTGCACCAAGTTATTTGTGTTCTGACAGCCCTGTAAAGAGATGACTTTCTATATATCCTTTATCTAAGCCTCATACTCTACTCCATTCAACACCAGTTTAGGGGGCATTCAAGTATTACCTATTACCTAAGCACATTTTTTGCCATTTTTAACCCCCCCCCCCCACTTACCCCTTGTAAGCAAAACTAAGCAAATGTCTGACCCCCCACCCCCCTCGCTTACATAAGATTTGTCAACTTTTTTTAGTTTTTTCACAGGAATAACTAATCTTTTTTTACTTTTTCGCTACCTTACAGGTAGAGAAAGTATTGTGAGCATCAATAAAATTGAACTTGAGATTTTGATGAATGTTGACGTTTCATGAACCCCTGACTTTGAAGTGGTTTTCACAATGCTGTTTGTCTGTCCCTCCCTCGGGCTGGAGCCTAAACTATTTTACCAATTGGGCTAAAACTTAGTATCTAGGATTTTCATAGGGCTGCCCCGAGGGAATTTTGGCATTATATATCTATCCCTAAAATTAAGGGTAGTTTCCTTAGGGGTGAAAACAGAAAAAATCAATTTTATTAAAATCGGCTCTAACGATTTTGATTAAATTTCATTTCTAAGCTTTTATAAATATCTCAAACAAAATAGCTACAATTTATCGTCAAAATGACTTGAAGGGTTCCAGCCTGATGCGTAAACTCTGATTTTTAATAATATTACCGTAACTCTTTGGGATATGAAATTATCTATCATCCTAAATATGTATATTTATAATAAAAATCTTTTACTTGAAATATATTTTTATAAAACCAATAGTTTTCAAGCTATTCTCCACTTCTTCTTCGTTTAGCCACTCAGGATCTTCATTGCTGCCCAAAACTCCCTCCATCTTTCTCTGTCTTGTGTAAGCATTGTTCTGACTCCCCTCTCCCCTCATCAGAAAAATAAGCAAAGCTCAAACCCCTTCACCCCCCTAAGGTACTTATGTAATACTTGAACGCCCCCTTACTTAGTTGCTGATCTCTACATTCAAATATCAAGCTCTACATTACCCTCTTTGATGTGTTCTTCCTCCCTTTACACTCTCTTCCCCCTCTCCCACACTCCTCATTTCTCAAACCACATCCAGAGAGAAGAGTAAACAATGAGTCATTCATCATCATCTTCTTTTTCAAAAAGCTCTAAATTTTGAGCCCATTAATCTTTCAAGCTCAAGTATTTATTTAAAGCTCAGCTCAAAATAAGAATACTTGCATAGCTCTATTATATTTGGCCCCAGAATGATAATAAAATCAATTAGGGCCTAATGGCTTGGAAATGTATAATAAGACAGTGTAGAAACACTGTACAATGATGTAAAGTAATTGCTAGTGAAGGGAACCAACCTGAAAGGATAGTTAGATTAGGGCTATGAATTTTCTGAGATATTCCTTTATCATTTGAAGAGACACATTGTAAACACACAACGAAAGATATGCTATTGACCTACATGTTTCTAGAATGATTTGAAATAATAATTAAAACATTCTAGAAACTGTACGGGTTTCTGGTTTTAACTAAATTTTCTCTTAACTCAGGCGAAGTATGAGGCACTCCGTAAAGCTGATCCCAACAGCAAGAAAATGTCCTTGACAGCAAAACACCAGAAGTACTGTGAGGCAGTGAAGGAAATTATGGACCCGATTGTATTGTCTGTAAGACCTTTACATCCACTAAAGGTTTGGGAGGATATTTCCCCCCAATTCCTTGTCAGCTTTTGGTCTCTAACGATGTATGACTTGTTTGTGCCAGTTGAAAGCTACCAACGAGAAGTAAACAAGCTCAAACAACTGTCGCTGCAAGTTATGGACTCAAAAGACACAGTGAGTTCTCAAACACCATTATTTATAAATACAGTAAACCTTTACACAAATTACTTTTAACTTCAGTAAATTTATAAAATAAAAAACAATTTCTCATTGGAATGGGAAATAAAAAAAACTAATTTATGCTTTTATTTATTTTAAAAATATTCAAATAGAGATTGAGGTATTGGCTGGTAACAATTTTTTAAGGGCACTTATCAATGCATAGTCCAATGCCAGCAATGTAAAGTGTATATTATAGAAACCATATAGTGTTTGTTCCCCTTTGTGTTTACATCACTTTTTCCTGTACCTTCTTCCATAGATAGCAAAATATACCTTAAACTGGCAAAACCTTGAAAGAGATTTAAGAATTATTTTAAAACTTTTCAATAAAATATTCATACCATCGTTTTAATAACTGTTTACACACATAAACACATATTTGAACTAACTTGAACAAATAAAAGAGAAGTACATTTTCTAAAGCTTAGGGCAGAAATTTCCTCAATTGAGCCACTATGCTTGTTTATCTGTTACATTTTAGTTGCTAAATCTCTTAACTCAAAAGTGCTGATTCTAAGGGTTTTTTCGGTTAAGCCATGGTAGTTAGTAAAATTTTGTTGAATTAAAATTTGTTTCAAAAGTAGTCTAGTCGAATAATCTAAAAATTTGGGGTGGACAGGAGCAGTCAAGTATTAGTAGTAGGGCAGAATTGCCTATTTCCTTTAAGGTTTCAGGTGAGAAACAAAGCAACTTTATATTCCATCAGGTACTACTTTGTCATCACATAATCTCTTTTGTCTCAGACACACTTCTTCTTTGTTCTATAACAAGCTTGAGGGAGGGGAAGGGGGGGATTTTACCTTACGTGAGTCATTGTGCTGTGTCTATCAACAGTTATTTGTAAGATTCATCAAGCGAGAGAGCATAAACACTTTAGAGAAGGACAGAGATATAGTCTACTCTAACATTTACAGAGCAAAGGACAATTCTTTGTGCCAAGAGCTTAATAATGATGAGTCACCATTGCCTGATATGCGTTAACACGTTAACATAAGATTGATTTTAAGAATCATTGATCCAAATACTGATCATCCGCTTGGCCTACTGATTGTGTCTGTGCCGGTTGATCGTGTCGGCTAAAATGGTGGCTTATGAGAGAAAATCTCTTAATTCATTTTTGACCAAGGATTTGTTTATTTGTTGGGGTTTTTTTGAACAAATAAATATAGTAATGTGAATATTTAAAATAACTGAAATAAATTTGAATCACTTCAAATAATAATTGCTTAAAATATATTAAGGATGGAACCTTCATTCCCTCGAATCTTTAAGGATATTCAAGATAAGAGGATTCAAGAAAATTTTGAATTAGAGACTCAATTTTTTTTTTCAAGTAACATTTGTTTTATAGCTCTAATACCGCCTAATGGTGGTTCAGAACCAATTATAATTATGGGATGGACTCAACAACTAGGCCCCAGACCAGTAATTTAACACTTAACTGAATATATATTATTGTTAAATGAATTGATTATAATAAATAATGTTAACACTAAGAACTATTTGTATTTTCTCTTATTCCATTATATTTATATTTCCTCTTTATGCTCTTAATTTTTTTCTGGATTTGGGTTTGAGATTCAGGTTTCAAAGGTAAATTGGCGATTTGGATTCATGATTCATTCGACACAACTTTAATTTATAAAACTGTGTGGTGAAATTTAATGAACCAATATCTTGGTTTAGGTATAAAAGAAATGCACGAATAATTCAAAATTTCTGTACTTATTAAATATTTAAGTTCAAATATGAATAATTCAGAAATGATATTTATCAATTTTTGCATATTTGCACACTTCGGATACATTTTTAAACTTTCTAGACATAACTTTAATCCTTTATATCTATGGACCCAAAGTCACACTAATGCTTTACTACAAAAAGCAAAATAAATATATAATCACTTTGTTCTTCTGAAACTAAAAATTCTTATTCAAACAATATTTAGTGATAAATAAAATGATAGAATATTAGGAAATTGGTAGAGCACAAATAAAAGTAACAACACTGACACATATTTACACACACTTCAATATTTCGATGCTATTGTAGCATCTTCCTCAGGAAGTAGTAATTAGACTGGACAGGATCTGCTCAATGCACTTTTTTCATATATAAAATTATTCAAACAATATAACGTTTATGATACGACCAAACCTTAATTGGGTGAAGGCATCCTGTACAATTTGAAACATAGCTCTAACTATACACTTCAAAATTTCTACAGTAAAAAATAAAAATGTTTGAAGTTTATCTTTATTGATAATAATTATTGCAACTCCTATTTAGAAGTTTTATCATTTTTATTGCTGGGTCATTTTTCTATTTTCCTCCACAAATAATATATTTTATATCTCTCTTGCTTTATACTCACCTTTATTGATTTAGGCGGTGAGCAAACTTAAAAAGGAGCAAGAAAGGTACACATCCTTGATGGAGAAACTTCAAGAAGAAAAAAAGAAACAGCAGGAACATGTTGAAAAAGTAATGGTCCGCTTAAAACAGGTATTTAAACAAATATAATGATTTTATTGTTGCATTGTTACCATATTGTGCGTTTTCACAATTCAAATTTATTTGATCGACTAAAATTTAATTATAAAGGAAAGTTTTTGTTGATCAACTTTTGTGAATTCCACAAAAGTTTGACCCATTCAAACTTATATATTTCAAGTAATGAATCACCACTGTTTTTCAGTTAAGTTGAAACTTATTTGATTCGTGTGAACTATTTTCAGTCTACATGGGTGATTCACTATCAATGCATGATTGTTGTGTGCTACTCAGATAAACAATTAAAAGGTTTTGAAGTGGTCAGAAAGTACTATGTGACCTATTCTGGATTTATATCTAAAGCATGACTTCCTGTGGAATCACAAACTAGACACTTATAAAAATAAGGGTATCCGATAAAATGCCTTTAATGCTATTGTGAAAGAAATTTAAATAGATGACCTTATTACTGCTCCATAAAAAATATAATCAATAAGAACAATGTATAGAAAGGAGCTTACGCTGGTTTTAAAATACACACATCATTATATATAATCCCAAACTATTTGGGTTCAATAAAGCAAATGTCTATCTGAGAGGTGTGTCAATAAAAATAAATAGCACATCCAATTTGGCAAGTACACCAACTTATTTTAATTGTTACTAAAAATAGTAAAAATCATAGACAAAATTCATAAGTTTCAAAGGTATAATACGGTTATTTGGAATAGAGCACTAGGCTAAATCATGGTTTAAATTAGGAGGGATAGCCAGCACACTTATCTTGGTGATACTAGAGTAGAAATTGTTTAGACAAAACACTATAAAACACTATAGAACACACAAACACATTAGTAAGGACAAGCTTTCACTGTCACAGACAGCTTCATCAGGCCAAGAGATTAGACTGATGCTTGGTTGAACTGCAAGGTTGACTGTCCACAGCTGACTGTTTTTCAGTTATGTGGACAGTCAACCTTGCAGTTCAACCAATCATCAGTCTACTCTCTTGGCCTGATGAAGCTGTCTGTGACAGTGAAAGCTTGTCCTTAAAAATGTGTTTGTGTGTTTTTTAGTGTTCTATATAAACAATTTCTACTCCAGTATCACCAAGGTAAGTGTGCTGGCTATCCCTCCTAATTTAAACCATGATTTAGCCTAGTGCTCTATTCCAAATAACCTTAAAGCTTCTTTGTAATTAAAATGCTCATATCCACTATGAGGTGCATTACATATAACATCATGCTTCCTATCTAAAGCGCCGCAACATGTGTGACTATTTCTACTATAGAAGACAGAAGAAATGAATAAGATGCTACCTTTGTGCATTGGATTCTTCCCACATTTTCCCTCTTTCCCTATGTGGGCTTTCTTCATCAAATTTACTCTTAATAGTTTATTTTTCCTTTTTCTTTAGTTTTATCAATTTTCTTTATTATAAAATTATATAGCCATTGGGCCACCTCATTTTTAAACATTAAACTTAAACTGTCATCGAACATTAACAATATTTCTAGTATACCTGCTGCAATTGATAAACTGGACAAAGTTTCCCAAGAAAACAACTGCTGCTGACGATGAATTTGATACATTTGGTAGACTTAATACAGTTAATAATTTAGGATGCAATGTCATTTCAAGAAAAAACACATTCAGTAATAAGGCAGGAGCGTTTACAAGTTTTATTGCAAATTTCACCAGACTAACCACCTTCACCTTCAACTTCCCCACCAATTTCACATTTTAGTCAATTAAAAGCATGTCCAGGCTCTTCACTGCAATCGATGAGTTCTCTAGAACAGTTGAATAATTATTCTGTAACCCAATTAACAACTGATATTATTTCTCATGCATGTTAATTAATATTAGTAAATTAATCATTTCAAAAATAATGTTTGTTATGTACATAAATACATTCTAAAGGCTTAATAAACACAGTACTTACTCTCTCGATGCTACGACCTTTCGCGGTTCGTGAGAAAAGGGTTGTTATTTTGAAAAGGTCATTATTAGAATTTGCATGAGAAAAGGGTTGTTATTTTGAAAAGGTCATTATTAGAATTTGGACGGATTCTGACCCACCCCAGACCCCCCATAAGCAAAAATGGCATTTTTCAAGAACATGTTAAAAAAACTGTTAAGAAGTCCATTATTGAGGCTTGCTTCTTTCTAGCTCCAGTTTGCTCAACGAAGTCTTAAACTTTATAAAACTAAGACCACATTTCTTCGCTATTGCCCTGGCTCTTGAGTGCTCTTGCATAGACGTCCCCCGCTTTCAAGACACATTTCATTGTGGGAAAGTCTTGAAGCTCTTCTTCCATTTCTTCCTTCCTCTCTTTGTCGCTGGACTGTTGCTATCCCCTGACTATATAGGCGTTGTCAAGGGTGCCCCGAACGATGATATCATTGTCCGCTGTTATGTACATGTAAAGTCTGGAGCCAATCTCTACCACACTTCCTCGTCATTAGGCTGAGTGAAAGTCGAAGGGGCAGACGAAAGCGCTGTTGATGGGCTTGTCTGCGGTTCCGTTGAGGGGTCTGGCTGGGGTTCTGCATCCACTGGCAGTGGGTCGTCTGGGTTTTAGGTTTTGGCAGTGGCGGGAGGCACACAGATGGCAGGCTCTTCATTGACTGGTGGGACGAAATGGGCATGTCTGAAACAATTGGCTTGATGTTCCTGAGCTTGTCGAGAGCAGAATTTATGGAGTAATTGTCGGCAAAGGGCACTACATTACTGTTTGCGGCACCCATCTTTGAGCTGAAATATTGAAGCCACTATGTGAACACCCCGAGGTCATCCATGCCTTCTTATTAAAATCATAATCGCAAGGCAGGATGTTACCCTTGAAACCCTAGGGTTTCTTGAACTGTCCGATCAGAAGTGTCTTGATCTTATCACTGCTTTCCATGTCACAGCACAGAATGATGATGAGGTGCTCCTTGCTCATCTTCGCACCCTTGCATTTATCTACTTTCACCTCAAGAGTGCAATCAGGCATGAAGTTGTAGAACATCCCCAGCTTGTCAGTGTTGTATAAATCTCGAGGCTGATAGCGGCTAAGGATGTTTCAGGGCGAAGGAAGCCAATCATTCACCTGTTTTGGGTCAATCAATGAGCTTTCATCGATTACCCTGTGGCTGGATATTTCGTGACACACTTTGGAACGCTCCATTAACATGCTTAAACACTTAGCCTAATTTCTGTTTTCATAATAATCTTCTTATCCGTTTTCTAGATGATTTCGCCTAATTTCTGTTTTCATAATAATCTTCTCATCCGTTTTTTAGATGATTTCACCTGATTTCTGTTTTCATAATAATCTTCTCATCCGTTTTCTAGATGATTTCGCCTAATTTCTGTTTTCATAATAATCTTCTCATCGGTTTTCTAGATGATTTCACACTTCTTCATGAGAGTCAAGAAGGTCCTCTCTCAACTCATTTCGTCGAAATTCCAAGTTCTTATCAAATAAAAAAATAGCTTGGATCTTCAAAAAATTTTCACAGAATCAAACCAAAAACATAACCAAATTGAAATTTAAAAAACAAAACGAAATCACAATGGCTAGACAAGCCTATCTTGTGATGTAGTGGCAGTCACGCACGGGGAAACATTGGCTTACTTAGGAGAGGGGCTGAACTGAGTCAAGTGCTATTGGTTGGCACTGATAACATGGTGGGGGGGGGGGGGGTCTTTTTTA
>CABFWO010003964.1:31248-74483 GCA_902155825.1 Timema genevievae
CCCCCCCCCCACCGCCCACTCCCCTTCCTTTCCCAATTGATTTCTTGTACAGTTATTAATATGGATGGCCGGGAATGACTCTTTTATTTCTGGACGAGGTGGGAATTTAGTCAAAATATCAATATTTGGGAGAGGAACTGGAAATTTTCAAATTACTCTTTAGAATAATCTTAGATTTAAAAAATATTGATTTCCAAACTAAAATGGTTGGACTTGTTAAAGTTATAATATTATTAAAACCCACTTCTCTGGCTGCACGATCTAAGGTATCACTCTCGCAATAGACTAGACTGCCGATGACGGGGATATTTAGTTTGATCTTGGCCGGGTGGACTAAGGATGGGTTTTTCCAAAATGGTTTCCCACTCTATCCACTCAAATGCAGGTACACCTCTAAATTCAATCTTCCTCATTCCTAACACACTAAATAGAGTAATTAGTATATAGGCGTATAACCGGAATGAGTAATAGACACAGTGGTAAAAAAAAACATTGCTAAAGGTAATAAAAGATAACATAGTAAAATAAATTGAAGTGTTCGCAAATAGCATTTTTTATCAAATCAAATAACAAAATCTTGAATTAATATCTAATAATACAATTAATAAAATACTTGATTCTATTACATTTTTTATGGAAATTATTTTTATTAGTTAATTTCTTTCGAAAATGGTGTTACATATTTAATTATTTGAATTGTGCAAAAAATACTACAGAACATAATGTTTGGCACCTCTTCAATTTGCTCTGAGTATGAAACTGTAAAATATTATCTAGGTTTGAAACTTCTTAAAAGTCACTTTTCTTAACTGTTCCCCCAAGATTTGACACCCCTTAAAGGTAATAGTTAGCACCCCTTATACTCTACTAGCTGTCTGGCTTGCAAACAACAGATGTGCTGATCCCTCATAAATGGTTGACCTTGGCAAGATACTTCCACCCGCCCCTCCCCCCCCTTTTCCACTCTTCTCCACATCCCAAAAGATAGTAGAATATTAATCTGTCAAGCTCTTTCACTCACTGAACTCAACAAATAACTGTTGATAGACAGAGCACAATAAGTCACGCCTCCCAACTTGTTTGTCCCTCCACAAGTAAAATAACCCCCTCCCCACCCTGCACCCTTTGTTTTGTTTCCTAGAGCACTATGTTTTATTCCCCTTGCGAAAAGGAACTTTTCAGGGAAAGGGTCAATTCCGCTTGACCTATGGGAATAGATAAATTCCCGAACTTTTCCAAGGGTCCCGGCCACTCCTAGTTATTAGTAGGGACATGCAAAATTCACACTTTCGGTAACACAAATTTTTGCATGAATTTTATTGTTTTCTCACGAAAAACACACATTAAAGTTATTTCTAAATTAACATAATTTCTTTGTAATTGGGTATGTACTACGTTATGCTATATAATTTTCAATGGGATAACACTGGCGATAGCGCTATGCCAGGTCTCCTGTTTATACGGAAAGTATCAGTTCTTGCCAATTTTAAAGTTTTAAAAACAGATCACAGAATATATGAGTATTTTAACAGATTTTTTTTAACAATAAAAACACAATTAATACTTTTACACATTACGACACTTAAATTTTTATTTAGATGGACTGATTCTTTGTTTTCAACCTTTGACACACTCCCGCTATCCTGGCATGATCAGGATTATACATTATTGATTATAAAGTGCCGTTGAAATATTTAAACCCAGTCTTTGGTTTAGTAAATTTTACAGAAATTAAATAGTTTCTTATGAAATAGAATACTCTATTTTCTTTAGATGAATTATTTTGTTGATTTTTAATTGTAAGTAAAACCATTTCGAACAATTCTGCGTAGTCAAGTCCCTTATTATATTATAAATATCAGAATAATATATCAAGCAATATTAAAAATGTAATGTTAAAGGTAAACCTTTTTTTACTTTAGAGGTACATAACTTCGAACATAAACTACAATATAGTTTTTACAACAAAGAGAGGAACACAGTTCACATTTAACATTGCTGCCACACAATACTATGAACTGTTTGGGTTCACAAATTCATAGGGAAATTTAAACAATTCCTTACTCGATGAAATCTTTGCATAATCCTAAAAAATCTTCTGGTTTTCAGAGAAAGAGCGTTCAACAGAGAAACATGTAGCCATTGAGAAGACGAAGGAATCTAGTAGTCGAGAAGGCAAGGAGCGTAGTGAAAGGAAGAGTGCAAGCCGACAACAGAGTGAAACAATCTCACTTATCAAGTCGGGAGGAGGCACAATTGTAATAGAGAATAAAAGGGATAGTACACCAGGGTGAGTTGCACTTTCATTTGGTGTGAGTTTTACTGAAACTTGCTGCTTTTGTGTGTTAATCAGTGACATTCTCCTCCAACATATTCACATTTGTACCTTTAGAATGGTTCTCTAGTATAATCTATAATCTCTCCACTCTTACCTTGACTGATAATACAATGGCCCTATCTTATAAGCTACATCATAGTAAAAATAAACAAGGTAAGCTTGCTATGTAAACTGAGAATTTTAGTCACCCTGAAAGATGAGTTTTATCCTAGTTTACACTATTGAAACTAGGGCTCTACGAGTACTCGGATTTCGAGCTCCGAGCTGAGCTTGTCCTTTAAGATCGAGATTGAGATCGAAAGTTTTGTAGGTTCATCATTTTTAAAACGCAATAGTAAGCATAGTCTATTTAATTGAGATAATATCAGCATTTCCACTTATAAAACATTTGGTTACTTAACAAATTGTTTAAAATCAATATCAATTTTCACATTAATAACTTAATAGAGTTTTAAAACCACTTTCGACCTGTAAATTTATTCAATATTATTGTCCATTTTGAATTATACTTGATTGGAGTTGTATACTTGTATTGCCATGACAAAGCAATGAAAATAAAAATAGTTAAGTAGATTACTAAATAATTTAATGATACTTTTTACTATTTTTATCTGGTCTCTTTCTAAAATAATAATTTATGTTAAATTTAAAATGTAATATCAAGGATATATTATTATATTAAATGTTTTCAAACTTAAGATATTCAAAACTCGTATTAGTTAATATGTTTAGCTACAAAATTAGCACTAGTTTAGTTACTATTTAGTTGTAGAATTATGTTGGTTAACCTGTCTAAAATCATTGTTGATCTTATTTATTGCAATACATATTTTACCAAACTTACCACATTTATATTAAAAAAGCATTTACTATTTCATATTGTATGTTAGAAATATTATTTTTAATTTTAAAGTATGAGCATCAACTTTTATAAGCATTAAAAATTGATTTGAAGTAAATTTCTCAATAAAATAATGTCTAACAAGAGCCCGTACAACGAGCATGTGCAACTGCGTATAGAGGAATGGAAATGGAACAGAAGACGTGATCAGGCAAGATTACACTAAAGAATAATAAACGAAATACAAAACACTTAAAATTTCTAACGGTTTATGATTCTTACCTTTTCTTAAAGGGTAAATTAAGTTACTGAAGCATATTTTTGGGAAATATTAGATTATTATGAGGTCAAGTTTATTAAATTTTTATCCAAACAGTTTAGTAACACACTACAATAATGTAAAGTGAGAGTAAAGGAAGCCAACCTTAAAGGATAGTTAGGTTAGGCCTAGATATAAATAAACACACTTCTCTATTTCTTCTTACACTTTTACACTTCCCACTTTTTCAAACTTCCACAATACATATGCTTTGAATTTTCGGAAATATTTATTTTTCATATGAAGAGACATTAGTGAAAAAGTAATATTTCTGAAAATTCAAAACAATGTGCTACTGTGGAAGTTTTGAAGAAATGGTAAGTGTAAAAGTGTTTGAAGAAATGGAGAGAAGTGTGTTTTTCTATTTAGTCCTAACCTATCATTTAAGGTTGACTTCCTTCACTATCACTAAACTTACATTATTGTGCTGTGTTTATACACTATCTTATTGTACATTTCCAAGCCAGAATGCAATTATTCATTTTATTACTTTTTTAAAATAATTGTAAGTGTAATTTTAATGTCCTTAAAGACATGAGTGTTGAAACGATTTTAATTATTTTTTCCATTAGGCCTTTTTTTTATCTTTGTTTTTATTTTTAAACTGTGTTTTTTTATGGGTTATTTCTGAACTAAAAACCGATATTTCCATTTACTAACTTTTTTAAAAAAAATATTTACATTTTTAAAAATGAGTATCATTCATATTTTAAGAACATGTGTTTTAGTATATTTTTTAAATCTGAAATTTTAAAGATGTGATCGCTATTTACATTTAAAATAAACAAATATATACTCTTAATATTTTAAAATTATGAATATATTCAAACTTGACTCGTACTCGGGATCTTTTAGAAATACTCAACTTGAGTTTGACTCGAATGAAAAAACTAAGCTTGCAATTGAAACCAGTTAGATAATATCATGAATCACACAATAACCAATATAAGACTGCTACCATATAAGGCAAGTGGTGTCTACACTTTGTTTACTCTTAAAGGTATATAGTAAGTAAGCTTACTTTGTTTACTTCCCCTATGGTGTAGAATATGAGCCATAGTGGAGCTCATCAATGTAAGACTGTAAATTTTCATCTTAGACGGTGTATATATTCAAGAGTGTGACTAGTTAATGTGTGTCATTTATGTTGTATGGAAGTAGGCACAAGAAAGAGGGACAGAAACATGTAATATAATAATGAATATATAATATCTCTCTTTAAAGAAAACCTCTTGTCGCTTTTTGAGGTAATTTATAATATAAATTTACCAATTTCCTTTTTCTCCATTTTGTGTTTTTTTGTTTCCTCTTTTGGGAAGTTGTGTTGTGCGTTTCACACTCCTCCCTGATGAGTTCCAATGGAATTAAACCTAGGTCGGGGGATTGGGCAGTACGATCGAGTTTCTTAAAGAGGCAGCCAATACCTCTTTGTCCACTGGCAGCAATGTAAAGTGTGAACTGTGTTCTTCTTTACATTGTGAAAGCCATATTGTTTTCATTCCCTTTTTATATGTTTTCTATCTACCTTTTCTGTACCTTCTTCCAAATATATACGATAAAATAAAAACGAGCACAATATAACTTTCGCAGTGAGAAGAGGAGTACAGTTCCTTATATAATTAAATATGTATACTTTAGAATATACATTGAAATAATATAACAATGAATAGTTTAAATAATATTAATTTTTTCTCCACCTTCCCATTATTTTTGTGCTTTGGTTTGTCAGTTCTAGTAAAGAGAAACAAGATAAAATTAAAGATAAGGATTACGAAGGAAAGGAAAAGGCATCCAAGAAAGAGGAACGAAGGGAAGAAAATGAACGTGAGAAACGTTCTAAGGAACGAAAGGAAGAAAAGGCTGCACAAAGGGAAGAAAGACTAGCGCTAAGAGAGGCTTCACAGCGAGAAGAAAGGGTATCACAGAGAGATGATAGAACATACAGGGTAAGGACAACTAGAGTGAAAATAAACATTTCTAAGCATTTAATATTTTCCATAGTTTAATCAAATCTACAATTTTACAAATATGAATTTTTATTTAATTTATGAATCCCAAATCTCAAATTAGAATCTAAATCTTAGGAAAATTTATGAACATGATTGGAACTAAGAATGGATAGAACATAAAAATAGTAGCTAAATGTTTGCATTTTTTTGTTAAAATCCATTCATTACAACGTTCATGCATTCAGTTAAGTGTTAAATTAACGGTCTGTGGTCTTTTTGTTAAATATTACTTATAATAATTATAATGAGATTGAACCACCAACAAACTGTATTAAAGCTATAAACTAGGCATGTGAGAGATACGAAAGTCCAGGAAAAAAATTCAAGAAAATAGGCGTTTCCAAAACTTTGTCAGGAAATTATTATTTCCCAGAATTTTCAGGAAAAAAATTAATGTTAATACAAGGTTAAATAAAGGACAGTCTATCAATGTCACGTTTGTATTTAATGTCCATTAACAATGTTATTAATTTACTAAAATTAAATTTACCTTATCTACCATTAAGTAGACACAAACCCTAAACTTCATTATCTTATATATTGGCCCAGTTTCATAGTCAGATTTAGTACGCCTCAAGTGCGGCGCTATACTAAATACAAGACGTCACCTACCTGAAATTGAATGGAATGGGCCAGTTTCATATGCGAAACTGGCCCATTCCATTTTGTTCTAGGTAGATGTCGTCCTGTATTTAGTATCGACTCGCACTTTAGGCATGCTAAGTTTGACTATGAAACTGGCCCATTATGACTACCTAGTAAACAAAACTTAGTGACATCATAAATATAACCCCACTAAATATAACTATAGACTAACAGAAGTACTCTGTGTTGCCCTTGGCAACACTTTTCTTTGTTTCAGACAGACAGAAAAAAAACTCATAATTTTATTTCTTCTAAACCAGTTTTTTATTTAGAAAAACTCCAATGTAAATTTTATTTATAAATTTTAATGTAATTTTAATGTAAATTTTAAAGTTTAAGTTTGGATTTACTATTATTCTTAAAAATATATATGTATATATAAGCCTAAATAATTATAAAATTAGTCTTCTAATTTTTCCCATTCCCCCTCCTGTTTCCGCTAGAATTGGATATTTCCCGCCCAAAAATTTCCTGAAGTCAAAAGTCATTGCCCCACAGGCCTATTTATATAACAAATTACAATTT
Organism: Timema genevievae; assembly: GCA_902155825.1. Classification (NCBI taxonomy): domain Eukaryota; kingdom Metazoa; phylum Arthropoda; class Insecta; order Phasmatodea; family Timematidae; genus Timema; species Timema genevievae. Next base: position 37,926 of record CABFWO010003964.1, read on the forward strand.
ACAATTTAAAAAAATAATTGAGTCTTGAATTTCAAATATCCTTAAAGATTTGAGGGTCCCATACCTATTATCATCATAATGTAGTCAGTAAATAAACATTATTTTGTCTAAATTAGAAAATAAACTAACACGTCAAGCTTATCTCGATTTGTGTGCTTGACTCAAACCCAAAAAGTCAATTTTCTCTCATATACATTGAGGCTAAGTTTTCTATAGCTAAATGTGTTCATATTCCTTTTTATTATTTTCCTCGCCTAAGAAAAAGTTTTAGTAAATCTTTAAATAAGCTTAAATAAACAGATGTTTGTTTTTGGGTATGTAGGAAGAGCGGTTCATAGAGATGTCTAGTGGTAATATGAAGGATGACGTGCGCTACAACACTGGCATTGAGCGCTACTATGGGAGCATGGATCGAGCTCACTACTACCCACGAGATATGCCACACGATGAACGAGACTTGAGTAGTCTGTCCAACAGCAGCTCCGGGTCGGCCCACCACCGCAGTCAGGAGCCACCTGAGGTCGAGAGAGGTAAAATAAAATAAAATGAATATTTTGTTTGCTGGTAGTCAGTCATCTTTCCTTCAATGTGCGCTTCTAAACTACTTTGTGTTAGAAATTTTGTTTATTTAATTAAAAGATAGAGGTAAAAAATTGACTAGACAATTTTTTTATTTTTTCTTGAAAGCCAATCAACACATCCATTAATAATTGAAAGCATATATTTATTTGTCAATAGACACAAACACAACTTACTTTAATAACATTTTTTTCCCAATAAAATTTACTTTTGCTCTACTCTTTGTTTATAGCCATTATGAGTTATTCAATCATTTTTTATTTTTTAAATATTTCATATTCACAATTGGTGTTTAGTGATTAATTGGATTTTATTGATGTTAAATATAATTCTAACTGATAGTGAAAAAATCAAGAATAAATGTGTAGAGCTAGATTTTTCAATAAGAGAAAACTAGTAGCTAAATATTGGCCAATAATAATCAATATATTTTAGGTCAATATAAAAATTTAAAATCAAAATTAGATTTAGTTGTATTTGTATTGTCTAGGGCTGACTGTGGAACCCGCGAGCCCTAGGGGAAGGGAATTTATCAATTACTGTAGGTTGGGTGGGAACCGAAACATAGTGCTCCAGGAAACAAAACATAGTGCGGGGCGGGCGCTTGTGTTCTAGCAGTTACTGCTGACTCACCTCTGTTAATAAATATCTTTTGTAGACAGTCTCTTCTGCTTTGTTCTTTAGCAAACTTTGTGGCTGGGATTAGGATGGGGAAGTGTTTATTTTACCACTTGTAGAGAGACAAACAAGTTGGGAGGCTGTGACCTACTCTGCCCTGTCTATCAACATTTATTTGTTAGGTTCAGCAAGTGAAACAACTTGAAAGATTTAGATAAGGACAGATATATTATACCATCTTTTGGGGAGGGGGTGGAAATTAGAGGAAGGGAGGGAAGGAAGTAGCTTGCCAAGGTCAACCATTTATAAGAGATCAGTGTGGCTGTTATGTTTTGTAGTATTTTTTGCACTCGGCAAATAAGTAAATATAAAACAACTGTTTGATTTAGATTATTTGATAGTAATTAAAAATTTTATTATTTGATTTGATAAAAAAATGCTATTTGCACACACCTATTTATTTTATTATAATATTTTTTATTACCTTTAGCAAATATTTTAGCACCGCGTCCAATTACTTGTTTTGGCTATACACCTATGTACTAACTACTCTAGTGCAGCAGCTCCCGATGTGGGGTATGTGTACCCCCAGAAGTACGTGCTAAGACTTTAGAAGTACCCGAAAATATTCGAATAATGGCGGCAAAAGCTACAAATGCCAGCAGTGTAAGACAAAAGATCAGTCAAAAGTTGTGAAATTAACTTAACTCTATGGCGAGGGGTGGTCCGAGTTTCTTATATATTTGACCTTGATAAAATGATTTATTTTTGAACATAAAACAGTTTTTGTAATTATTAATAAATTTAATCTGTTAGTTTTTATTGTAACTTTTGTTTTTAAATGTTAAAATATATGCACTGTTTATTTACCTGATTATATTGTTTTTGATCCTATTATTAATCCATTTATTTTCGGTTGCTACAAATCCAAAATCACTACTACTGTTTTAATTAAACATTTTATTAATGTTAAGGGCACAATTTATGGAAATGGACCGCCAAGGGGTATGCAAGTGAAAAAAGGTTGGGAACTGCTGCTCTAGTGTGTTAGAAATGAGGAAGATTGAATTTAGAGGTGAACCCGCATTTGTGGGGATAGAATGGGAAACCATTTAGGATAAAACACCTGAGCAGGATTGAACTATGATCTCCCCATCATCAACAGTCTAGTTTATCGCGAGAGTGATGTCTTAGACCATGTGACCACTGAAGCAGGTTTTAGTAATATTATAACTTTTATAAGTCTAACCATATTAGTTTAGAAATCTATATATTTTTAAACCAAAATTATTCTAAAGCGTAATTTTAAAGTTTCTTGTTCTGAATCCTGATATTTTGACTCAATTCCTGTCCATCCCTAATATTGTCTTATTTATATTTTCAGAAGTAAAGCGAAGGAAGCTGGATGGCAGTTCGTCCTCGAAGGTTAGTATTCCAGTCTCCTAGCGACTGCAGAAAGGAAGTTTTTCTGGTTTACAGAAGGAGAGAGGAATCCATCCATCTGGCGGGTTCTCCATTAGCGTGTGGCGATGTGTGTATGCAGCATCCTGCCGTGGCTCTTGTGTTGCAGAGCTTTCTTCTTGGAAATCTGTCTCGGTCTCTATCTTTAGTGGGTTGGACGACCGGTCATCTGTTTAATTTATGATATTGGGTAGGGTTTTCATGCGTCAGTCATTACTAGACATTTGAAATTTACAAGTGAGTGAGGAAAAAAACATTCACTTTCAATGCGGGCACTCATTCTCGTCAAATTAAAGATAAAAATTCTTTGTTTGCTATTTGAAGCAAAGTATTTTTTTGGAGCAATTCTTCTCTTATGAGAATTTGATCTAATTAAGGAATTCATCCGTAAGAAATATAGATTCTTCAATTTCAGAATAAAGAAAGTAGAATGGTGATTTTTTGACAAGAAATAATTTTACTCCAGAATAGAATGGAACAACTGATTGATCACTACTAAAGGATGGATAATTCAAAAGAAAGTACTCAAATGGATGCACAAGTTGGTTATTAGCATCTGCAATTCTCGACAGCAATTTCCATTGGTTTTTGATGCTTTTAATTCAGATATAGTATTATGTACAAACTGTTCCTTGAGAAGATTGATCATTCTAAAACACAAATACACAAGAAAAATTGGGAAACTACTACCGTCATCATTGACATACGAAGAACACACCTGAAACAACGAAGACTGCTCAATATTTTTAGTAAGAATACACAAAATTGATGTTTCATAAGGAGTATCAAGCACACTTTTTGGAAATTTGAATGTTAATTTAAAGGTTTACTTCATGCCTTGACATGTTTAGATGTTATATTGTTGATGTTGTGTTTGTGCAACCAGATAATGATGTTAAACCGTCCTTGAGTTGATGTCTACCTAATTAAGAATCTACATGAATTAGATATACATTAGAGATTTCTGATCAGCCTAGTTGGTGTATTATGAAGGTTGAAAACCTGGTTCCCAACATTTGCCTCAACATTGAACACACCAACACAGCAACACCAACCAACTACTCTTCGATATAGATGAAACCAAATATGTTTCATGTATTTTTGTCTAAAGTACATGTGGACCTATATAAAAACACATTTTTGTGTTAAAAAGTTAAAGCAGGAGCTTTTAGTAACTTTTACAAGCCTATCAATAGAGAAATTAGACGAATAACATATGACATAAAAAAAGTAATCTCAAACTGTAAATATATTTTACCTGTCAAGTTTTATCATTTTATATCTCTTTCAAGGTTTTCAAAGAGTTTGTCATTATGAGAAAATAATTGATATTCCTTTGGAGTACTTTAAGGAATTTATAAAAATGCCTACACTATATCTACTATTTGAAGAGATGTATTCATAGTCACCATTTTATTGAAGATTTCAACTAAAGAACTTCTTGATAGAGTAGATGTACAAGTAATTTTAATGACCACTTTCAAACTACACTGCTGCTAAAACTGAAAGGAATCAGTATACTTCCTCATGAATATGCTAGCATGATTCTATGATCTCCAGAATATTTCAAGAGAAATAATTGATAGACTTCTTTAACCATTTATATGGGAAAATAACTTGCCAGCCTTCTACAACCTCATTGAAGATTTAAACTAAGAAGAGAATTCTTTGCCAACTTTATGAAGAAAAAATGGATTTGTGTAACCAACTTTTGGTGTGATTTTAAATCTAAAAGTAAAATTTGTAATTCATAAAAATTTCATTCGGTATATTTTTCTCATTAAATTTGCCATTTTTTTATTGGTGGTTTTGTCTGCAGAACGGCATTTATATTTGTAGTGCAAAAATGCCGATGGTTATGCAACCCAACTGAACATTTATGTGATTTGAACTATCCTCATTTTATTCAAATTTTATTGAACATTAGCTAGAATAATAAAACAATTAGCACTTATTCTATTATTAATTTCTTTTGAATATTAATGGCCTTATGTCACATTAATATAGTGTGCAGCTCACCCTTGGACTATCCGCACAAAGCACTATTTTATAAGAGAAGATCAAAGACATTTACTATCTCCACATTTCTTCAATATAAATTTATATTTATCACTACATGTACCCAGTCCTTTCTATACTTTATGAAATAGTTTTCCTTTCTCTCCCCGATTAATGTCCTTTCTAACTACCGAATAATTTATAATTGCTCGTGTGTGGGTGTGTGTGTGGGAAGAAATCACTTCAAGAAAGATTGTTATTTCATCCAGCTTCTGGGGGCTGTTGGAGTTGGTGTGTGAGCCATGAAATTGTTATCGGGTGAGTTAATGATTTATTTCAAATAATCATTCACATATGTGCCTTTTTTGTTTTCAGGTTTTATGTTTTCTCGCCATCAAGGTTTTATTTTGATTCATAAAGTATCCCTATGCATGACAATCCTCTAATTTCCCACTTTTGGTTCATAAAAATTGTATTTCTGCCTCCCAAAACTCAACATAATTTTACTTAGCTTATTTTTTTCCCAATTTCATATTTAAATGTTTTAAAATTTTAGTTGGCAATCTTAAACAATGTTCTACTGTGGGTGTGATTACAAGTACAAAAATTTGGGGTATGACTGCAAGTATTTACACTCAGAAGAGTAATTAAAAGTAGACCTGAGTGATGGTAACTGTTTTTAGTCATACCATCCCTTAACAGTTTGGTTAAGTCTGAAATTGAACTTGACATTCAAAATCATGAACTTTTTAAAATCTCACAACATGAAATGTCACACTACCAATCATTTTTATGTGTCTAAAGAAAGAAACTCGTTAAAGAAAACCTTCCTCTATTCATTCTTTAAGGTACACCTACAAAAGTAATAAAATCAATTTAGCTTTTACAATTAAGAGCTGGACACAGTTCACACTTTACATTGCTACCTCAAGAGGCAGCCATTACCTCTTTCAGTGGGAGCAATCCAAAATGCAAACTTTGTTCATCCTTTCATTATAAAAGCCAAATTGTGGTTTTTTCCTTTTGTTTGTTCTAATTCTGTGCGAACCTTGGACATTTTGAATCCAAATCTAAATATTACCAAGATTCTAATTCGATTCTAAGTTTCAACTGTTAATATTGGAAGATTCAAATTCAATTCAAAATTTCGAATCTAAATAAATACTAGATTTGGATTCGATGAGTTAAGCTCAAAATTAGAATCTATAACTCATACTTGCTTAACAAATCAATGCACTTAAATCAGAAACCAGTTGCTTGGTAAAGTGAATAGATAAATTAACTGAAATTCTATGTCGTAAAGGACTCGGGTGGATGACAGTGAATGTCTTGTATTTAAAAAAGTAGCTGGGACCCCCTTTTTGAAATATTAACCAACCTTTACACTATGATTTAAAAATTTGTATGATCTTTATTTTGATGTTTCACCTTTTGAGAGTATTGCTGTTGATTAAAATTTATTTAGTAAAACTAAATTGTAGGGAGGGATGTGCAAAACTTTGAAAAATGTGAAGCTTTGAATTTTTTACTAAAAAATGTATTTTCAATTTGAATCATTTGAAGCTGTTTAGGGTTGTGTGAAAAGCATTATTTTTCCATTTGAATAATTTTGAACGAATACTGAATAGCAAAATTCAAATAGTTTGTTATTTTCATGGAGAAATTTATTAATTATTTGTATATTTAGTGATAAATAAAATGATAGAATATTAGGAAAATGGTAGAGCACAAATAAAAGTAACAACACTGACACATATTTACACATTTCAATATTTCGATGCTATTGTAGCATCTTCCTCAGGAAGTAGTAATTAGACTGGACAGGATGTTGTCTTCAGTGATGCCAACTTGATTGGTAAGGATGAAAACTTCTCTGGATGCACTTTTTTCATACATGTTAATTATTTGTATAGTAATTTTGAAATGGATGTTTAAAATATATCTGGGCAAAATACATATAATACTAAAAAATGCTAGTATTAAAAAAAATTAACTTTTAAAACAAAATCTCAGGATAGCTCTTTGAATATAATTTAAAGAAAATAGCCTTTTCACCAAAATTGACAGCTTTTTTTAATACATAAGTTTTCAATAGTTTGTATTTACAAAAACTAGATTTCAAAAAAATTTCATAAAATTATCTATTTAGTTTAAAATGGGTACTATAATTTTTAATGAAAACAAAATAAGTCTTAATTTGATTGTGCACTGAATTTTAAATACACTTAAAAATAAACATTGATGCATTACCAATATCTCACAAATTTAAAAAAAAAACTCAAACTTGAAAACCATGTATAGTTCGTGGTGCTGACCACATGACACACACTATCCGCAAAAGTTGGCTCTATCATTGTCAACAGAAGACAGCCGTTCAGTTATTTGGTATGGCTATTTTATGAGCTGACACTATAAAATTAGTTCACTTGCTTTACTAGGAATACATCCATCCCCTTAGGAACTCGAAATTCATCTTTAATAAATATTCAGAGTGATACTCATTCAATATCCACTTAGTTTTAAAATAAACTTATGGTAAGTTGTGAAAGAATGAAATTAATAAAGCATTGAGATACATCCCTTCACACTGGTTTTGAAAGCTACATCTGTTTCTTTCACACTCTTTCTCTTGTTAGCTCTATTTATCTGTGTCTCTTGCAAGCTTTCTATTTTTTTGACTCCCCTCTAACCTCTTCCCCACTCCTACCCAACAACTCTACACCTCCCCCACTCTCACCCTACCTCTCCGTTGCTCTCATATCATTCAATAACCTCCCCCACTCAGCTGCTATAGCTTCACTCTTCCCTTCCACCACCTCCCTTCCACCACCTCCCTTACTCTCACTCTACCATTCCACTCCCTCCTCACTCAATCCCCTCCCCCACTCTCACTTTACTATTCCACTCCCTCCTCACTCAATCCCCTCCCCACACTCACTCTACCATTCCACTCCCTCCTCACTCAACCCCCTCCCCCACTAACCTCCTTCCCAACTCTCTCCCCATTCTGCCCCCTCATCTATCTCCCTGGCATTCCATTACCCCACCCTACTAATCTACCCGCTACCCATCTATAACTCCACCTCCTCCCCTTCTCATTCAAAATTTCTCATTTTCGCCTTCCCCCCCAACACGTTTCCTCTACTCCCTATTTCACCCACACTCCCCCTCTTTCGTCCATTAATACCGTTACTAGCCTTTCATGTGCCCTGTGCAAGGTTTTATTTTTAGGTTGGGGGAGGGGGGAGAATAATAATAATAGTAATTAAAAAAAGATGTAATTATGGTTTAAAAATAATTTTGGTGCACAAAAGTAATAGCCTATACAAGATAATTCAGATGCATTAGTAAAATTATTGCATACAATTATTTTTATTGCACTTTTTTGGCTTTCATATCAGCAAATTCACTGATTACATATTCATAGTTCTTTAACAATATTATAAATATATAAACACAACTATGAAAAGATTGGATTTTTTTTTGTCTGATAGGCGATCTTAAATAAGTTAATTATAACTTGCTGAATCCTTTCTCACATGAAGCAGTGGTAACAGGAAGAAAGAGAAATATTTGGAGAGCAGCATTGATATTTGAATATAAAAATCAATTTTCACGAAAACCTGGTAGAATATCAAGGGAAGTTGCAGTTTTAAGGTTTTTTATAGGTGTCGAGGCTTCAAACATAAAGCTTTGAATTTCACATTTGGGCTCATACATATTTAACTTAGTGTTATGCTTAATAGTGAGATCTGCAGCCAATTTTTGTAAATCAGCAACACTCATTGATTCTAAGAACGTGTCGTTAGTCCTGTAATTAATTCATTCATTCAGATGTTTGTGAGCAAAGTGCATCGAGGGTGCCCATGGACTTAGAGAAGCAATTACCAACCGTTAAATAACGCAATAGGCTGCAGACAGAAGAACATGGCGGTGAAATTAAAAATATAAAAATATTATTAAATTTGCCATTAATTTTTTTAAGTTCAATTTCAGGGCCCCCTTCATCCTGGGCCCTGGGCCTAGCATACTGGTTGCACTTGCCTAGCTACGGCACTGTCACCAACACACTCCTGATTCCCTATTTTCACCCACACATTCCCATTTCCCCCTATTCACCCACACTCTCCCTTCTTCCTCTTTCGCTCACTCTCTCGCCTCCCTCTTACACTCACACTATCCTACTTCTCCTTTCTCCTCTATTGTGCATATTTTACACGCATGCCTCTCTCTCACTTCACTTTCTTGTACACTTGTAGCAGTTTCACTACTTCATTCCTGAACAAAGTGGCTGACCTTGGCAATTTACAACTCTTTAACTTTGTTTCTCGTCCCAAGATAAAGTCTGAGTGTAGAAACCATTTCAATCCTTTTCAAACACATCTTTGCTGGTTTGATCTTTCTTTAAACCCTCTTCCCCCACCCATGAATTATTGGACTTTTATGCTTGTTATGACTTGTGGGTTGTTGACATCGGAATATCCCCCTTCCCCACACCTTTGAATAGCACAAAGGGCAGATTTTTTTTTTAACATATGCCAACAGGGTTTGTGGACTAGACATTCCAGGTCTTTCATCGGCAATGGCGGATAACTGTCTTCTGTGGTTGAGCCACCACGTAGGTGCGGTTAATTCATGCTGATGATAATGATGATTATGTTTATGATTATTTTATCCAAGTAGACGTCTTAAACCTAACTTAAGCCTAATTAGCCAGACCATAAGAACAATTCCCCTTTTGGGGAAAATAGCTATGGTACCACTGGGAATTAAACCCGATACCTCTAGGTTAGTAGCCAGAATTATTGACCACTAGACGAAGAGGACAGCCAAAGGACAGGTTATTGACCCTTCACAAACATTGACTACCAGCTGCCTGGCTCGAGCTATAAAACTCAAGGATTAGTGGGGCTTAGAGATATAAAGAACAAAACAACTATTCGAGCTTTATATTCAGCCTTATTTGCCATGTCTAATCAAATATTCATCCATTCACTATTTGAAACTATTAGAAATTTTGAATATTCGCACTCACCTACTGTTTACTGTGTGATAGTCATGTTTATCATACAAAATTCACAAATGAATAAAACTTAAAATCATTAGTTAATTTATTATTGTTATTATTATTATTATTATTATTATTATTATTATTTTCATCCATGGGCTAGGTTATCTACCTGTTCTATCTTTTAAAAAATTCCGGTCATCTCTACCTAGGCTTACCTATGGACTGTCTTCTATTTGGCTTATTCTAAAAAAAAGTTTGGTAGTTGGGACTTGGGACTTGGGACTCTGGCATCCATTAAATAATGGATACAATTAATATTGTATATAATTATATTAAGTTATTTTCTTATATCTTTATTTCTCATTGTATCCAACATCATACAACCTTTTACTTGTTTCAAGAATTTTATCTCGACATATAACCTGAACAGGTAGTAAGACGCGGTGCTAAAAAAAAATCTCAGATGCCTGTATCCTACTTTAATCTCTCTTTGTTATTGTATACATTTAACTTCCATAGTGTAGTACAGGAGCTACCATTACTTTGTAGAACTTTAGTTTTTTTTTTCCTTCCTTGCCTTATTCTTAAAAGTCCTAGTAATAATGCCACATATTATCTGATATTTTTGCAGCTTGTTACCAATATTTTTGTTATAGCTAACATCGTTCTTTAGATAAATAAAATAGCAAATCTATTCTACTGTTTTGTTGTTAATAAATATTTGTATTATTATTGGTTCTGATCCAAAGAAGGCTATAATGTTTGTTTTTGATATTAAAACTTTTATGCTACATTCCTCACAGATTTTCTTTGGCTTGAACACTAATCACTAAAGGGCATTTTCAGTGCCTTTAATAATTAGAAGATCATCCGCAAAGAGTATCGTGATCAAAAATATAAAGACCTCTATAGTTATGTTACTACTTTCCATCTTCTCATGATGTCGTCAATATATTAAAAGGTATCAATGAAAGCGAACATCCTTGTGTGACACTTTGGTTTATGATGTTCTCTTCCCATATTCTAATATTGTTGTACACTGTTATTTTCGTGTTGTCATAAATACTTTGAATTGTTCTTATAAGCTGTTGCGGACAACCTCTTTTTCAAAGTATCTGCCATAGCATTTTTCTGTCTACAGTAGCCCCATGGCTTCTTTGGTGCTGACTGACAGTTCACAGCTGACTTCTGACAGTCAACATTTAGGTATATACCTAAATTTTGACTGTCAGAAGTGACAACTGCTAAAGACATGTTTTTTGCAGATCATATGGTTCGGCGTAGGGATACATAATTTGGTCTGGTAGCTTTTCAAAGCCGTCTGCTGTGAGCTGTCAGTCAGCACCACAGAAGCTAAAACTGAGGTATACTTGAACAAGGGGTGGAAAAACTGGTTTCGCACCCCTCTCTTAAAATGTTTCTAAAATGATTATAAACATTTTTGAAATACTTAACCTAGTAAAATACTCAACACATATTTGATTTGAAATAATAGTACAATAGTGATCCTTACTTACTCTATGGCTTTAGGAACTCGAAAGTTCATTGCCACACTTACAAAAGTATGTCACCTATCCAAATCTTGAGCTAATTCTATCCAGTCTATCTCATTAAATCCTATCTCCATCAGGTCCATTCTAATTCTATCGTTCCAGATTCTTTTATTTGCACTGCACGACCTGCCAACTGTAATCTAAGAGACTTGGTTATCCTAACAATGTCTTGTAATGAGCAAAGAACCTTCTGACCAAATAATAGCAGGCATTACCAGACTGTGTTCTTTTCCAAATTTCCAATCTAATATCGTTATTTCTAGTTAAAATTGTTTCTAAATATTTAAACTCATTATCCTTGTCAAATCATATATTTTTTGCAGTAATCTCTAAATTATCTTCCCCAATCTGTATTCTCTGTATGACCATATACTTCAGCTTTCGCTTCTAAACCTATTTCATCACTAGCCTCTTTTAGAATTTCTTTATTTATTGCAACGGCTTCCTTAATATTGGCTAAAATTAACTATTCAATCAGGATCTGAATCTATTTTTAAAATAAAATATTTGTCCCAATTTTTTTTATAAGCATGGCATTTGACTAAGATTTGATTTGATAAAATTAATTTAGCATGAGATTCAATTTGAGTATGACTTAGAAATTTTATTTTTAAGCATGAAACTTGATTCGGATTCAATTTTAGTCAGCCAAGATTCAAAGTCTATTTGAAATTGGAAAATTATGGGTTAGCGCAGGCTTAATTTGTTACTAGCCCTTTTTCCTCTGCCTTCTTCCATGACTTATATAGAAAAGAAAGAAGAAATTGCTTGGATGTATTTATTAACTTGAACTATTTATAACATGTTGAAAAATTGAATAGTACCATTGGTAAAATAACAAAAAAACAAAATGACTGGTTTTACATACCTGATCTATGTAAATATGTGACCGTGCATGTGAACCATATCATAAGTCGCTAGGCTAATTTTAAAGGACGGCAAAAAAAATATGTTAGTGTAAAATATTGATTCTCTTAAACTACATTCTATTGTGTCTAAAACTAATATATTATCTTCACTTGAAAGTGATTAAATAAGCCTTAGAACATACCTCTCCATGGGAACTAAAACCATACCTTAAGTTGCCATGGTAATTTTCCATAGTGACTAATGGTATAGTTTTGTAAACTACTGCATTCAAAATTCTGTAAAAAAAATCACTTATTGAATTACATAGCTGACTCTTATATTATTTTTTTTCGGAATTTTATCCTCTATTCAAAACTGTTAACCCCTAAAAATTTATATTTCCGACTTATGCTATGGTTTCATATGCACAGTTATATTATAATTACTATTATTACTAATTTATTGAAATAATTTCTGACAAAGACCATAACATATCGTAATTCAACAAGCTATTTTCTAATTCTCTTCCTTTTTAATCGGGCGTTATTGATAAATATTAAGTAATAAAGGCTCAAACTTAAATTTTTGCTCATGATTGCTAAAATTCCTCACCGTTTTTAACTGTATAAACACCAACCATTTAAAAAATAAACCTTAAAGGTTGGAATATTTATTATAATAAATAATACAGAGCCTTTGCAGAAATGACACTTTGACCCTGGGAGATTTATGAGCAAATAAATAAGATTGCTTTTACTGGCCCAATATATTCATTTTACCTAAATGAACAATAAATTCACTCGCTTCGTGGTCCAATGATCCACGGTGTTGGTTGGGGATATCAGAGTTTGAATCCTGGTTGGATGTACTGAGGGTGGTTTTCTCTAAATGATTTTCCACTATCTGTGCAAATGTAAGTACACTTCTTCTAGATTCAGACTTCCTCATCCCTAACACATTAATATACTCCAATTAATACATATGCATATAATGCAAAAATTAAATTTTAATTAAACCATGATGCTATGATATGAACTCGCTAATAAACATGAAGATGATAGAATAGTCTCAGCAAATTTTGTGTGAAGATCTTTTTTTTTACATTAAAATGTGATAACTTATTTTGAAGGAAATTGAGAAATTATAACCAAAAATTGGCAATTATAATAATGATTTATGCTAGCCTGCAGTAAATTATTCTCTTAGATTAAAATGCTCACAAAAAAATATTCAAAAACCTTTTTTAGTGCTTTGAGTCTTTGTGCCAGCTACTTTTGTAGGTAAAGATCTAGGGAGTTGGGGAAACTTCTAGGACATGATAATTGCGTCCCATGTAACACAAAAATAGGTGATATCCATCTGGGAGGTGTAGCTATCCAATATGGCGGCCATTCAAGATGATGACCAGAGTGCAATTTACAAAAATTAATATCTAGAACTTCTCCTTCGATTTTGGTTTTGGTTTTTTTTTTATATGAAAGGTATTTTCTATATCTTACTTTTTAAATTCGTCATTTTTCATGTACCTCTTTTTGTTTTCTCAAAAAATTAGGTAAACTTTTTTTCTTCTATATTTTGACCTGTAGCTTGAATACTGCTCAAAATTTGAAATTGGTTGTCCTATTGTAACTACAACCCTAAACTAGAGTTGGTTACAAATAATACAAAGGGAGGATAACGCAAATTCTAATGCAAAGCAAGAAAAATATCATTCAAATAATTCATTCTCCAAACAAAAACAAAATACAGACGTATCAACGATTTGACTGCAAAATACAACTAAAGAAATTAACAACAACATGATCAAATATTGACTAATCATCAAAGAAAGAAGCTCTAAACAAATAACACCAAGCATGATATTTACAGGGAGACGTCCCAAATCAGCGATACACAAACCCACTTTAATAATAAGTTAAGCCCAAAATTAATATATGTATTACGAGAGAAGCTCAATAGAGTTAATACCAACTTTCAAAACATTAAATAGGAGAAGCCCAAAAACAACAATACCCAACAACATTGAAATATTATAATCTAAATAATAATTAATAGACTTTAACGGGCTAAACCCAAAATTTAGTTCAATGTAGGAGAAGCCCCAAAACATTACTAACAAAATGTTAAGTGGGATAATTCCAAGAAAAACAAAAGCATTAATTATTTGAATATCAATAATAAATCATAAACTGTAAACATCTAGAATGTAAAGCCCAAAGTCAATTCATTGTAGGAGAAGAAAAAAAAAACCCTTACCATTCATTATGTAAATTTCTCAAGTTCGAAAGGTTAGATGGAAAAATTCCAGATTTAAAGTTAAATTTGGCAGAAGCAAACTTTCCTAACAATACGGTCGTAATAACGACAAAAGATATAGCGGGACAAGCCAAAGTTTCCGTACTTACATGATGTTGACAACGTTGGTATATGAGTCCATTTTAGCAATGCCACTGAGAATATTTATTTGGTGATAATTCGCCAGTATATATAGTTAAACAAGGCATAAAATAGTGACAGTGAAACTCTCCAATCATAACACATGATGTTTTGGAATATATACCTTCGGTTTCCTTAGTTCAAATCATGCGTTCCAATCATAACTGATGTTTCAAACTTTAATTCGGCCCTCAGCCACGTGTTGGGCTCTCCGTACGAAACTTCTTGATGTTGTGTACTCCCCTGGCTCGAACGCTGGTAAAGCTGGTTGTCATCTAGGTCAACGGCAGGCCCCACAGCGACCCAATCCCAGCGCTTTACTCTTGCACTTGGTTCCAACATGGTGGCTACAGACAGGGAAAACGGGGAAAACCTGGAAAAGTCAGGGGATTTTTGGATGACAGGGAAAACAGGGAAATGTCAGGGAATTTAACTAAAAATAAGGAAAAGTCAGGGAATTAAAAAATATGTCTCAAATATCTCATTAATTTCACATTTAAACACTAAAACAAATGTTAATAATACCTAAATAAAATAACATTTTAATTTTTAAAATAACTGATAAAACTGTTTGTTTAGTAGATATAAACTTTTTTTAATATGTGATCATTAATAAATAAAACAAGTCATCATCCACCATTAAAACTGGAAAAAGTAGTCAGGGAAAATTGAAAAATGTTGCCTGGAAAACCTGGAAAAGTCAGGGAATTTTGTAAAATATGTTTTGTAGCCACCCTGTTCCAATCACACCCACATTGTGCACAACCAGTCTCATGGTAGAAGATGTTGTTACTTGCTCCATTCTGCCACTCCTTAGTCCTCCCACAAACTTAGTTCAAGAGGCGCGGCAGCGCGCTCATCCGAAAGGATTGTAAGCCGATATCCAACAGCCCTTGGTAACAGGATCACCTGAGCGTTAGGAGGTGGTGGGAACTGTAGATCTGAGCCCGTGCTATTAGGCTTGCAGAGTCGCCAGCCCACAGGGGCAACAATGTGTAAGTGGGCGCAATGCTTCTATAATGAAATATTCCTTTCTCTTTGAGCTTTTCTACGGTACCATATAAAGCCCACTTACATTTAAGTATAATTGAACAACCTCTGAGGTTGCGAGCAGCCCAGTACTATAATAGCCTAGTCTTACCTAACTTTTAGTAACTTTTTGGGGAAATTTTTTGAATAAATAGATGAAATTTACAGAATATAAAGTATGAGTAATAATGGTTAGGAAAACATGCAATAGTCATCTACAAATAACTAAACTGTTATCTCATGGGGTGACCATTCAAAATACCAGGCAAAAGAAAAATGTCAAGGATAAACATAATTATATATTTTTAGTTTGGTAAATAGTTTGTGAAACTGACCATTTGGATGAAGCTAGTGAAAATATAAAATCTATAAATCTTTTATACATACATTTTGGAGTTTAACTTGGAATTGGTTAACTAAAGAGAAAAAAAAAGTTTGACGCACAAATAAAAAGCATGTATAAGGTTTAATCAACCCAAAATAGCCTGTAGCAATAATACCTCGAATAACAAATGGTACATAAAAAAAGTCTTTAGGATAATATTTCTTTGTTATTAACACACTGTCATTGTTGCTAGACCCTGATTTTGGTTGGAAGAATAGTAGATAAAATTCAAACATATTTCTTTACGGCCAACATTGATAATATTTCATCATATTATTTCTCTTATTTTATAGGTATTGATAATATCTATCAAAAGTGAAAACTGGAGATACTGTGACATGATGTATGAATATATTAAAATATTTTTAGTAACTTTAGTAACTACTTCTGTTCTTCCTGCCAAAATCATACAATAGCTATATACTTTAAATATACTTTAGTAACTAACTTTTCTTCTTACCAAAATCATACTATAATTATATACTCGAAATGTCCTTAAAATTATTTCTCACATAACTATGTTTAATATTAATTTCACAATTCTATTGTATGTAGGTACAAGAAAAATATTACTAGCATTAGATTATTATTATTACCGCTCCTTACTACACGTTCGGGTTGTACGCACTTACGCTAATGTGCAATGGTAGGGTGATTGTGAGATGAAATGGAGGGCCTACAGTTTAACGTGGAATCCGAACCACGGTGGAGGCCTGGCATTCCTCACATTCACAAGTTGTGATTAATACACGTCTTGTCAGAGGTGAAGGAAGGGTTTGGCAATTAGATAAATAAAGATAAATTATATAAAGTCAAATTTGCAATAAAAAATATGTTTCCCTAATTTTTGAGAAAACAGAGGCACACGAAAAATTATGGATAAAAAATACCTTTCATTTAAAAGAAAAAAAATTCAAAGAAGTTCTTGAAATATTAAGCTTTGAAAATTGCACTCTTGTCACCATTTTGAATAGCCACCATATTGAATATCTATGCCTCCCAGATGGTTATCACCTCTTTTTGTGTTCTATGGGATCCAATAATCATATCCTAGGAGCTTCACGAATTCCTCCCATTTTTATCTAAATTCCTCTTCTTAGGCCTCAGGCACATGGACTATATCTAATGAAATGGTCTGGCAAGAAAAGAATAGTATTAGAAATTGTCACACACTTTCCATCACTACTGCTTCAAAAGATTTCAGTGTAACAGGCTATGTGCCATGCTATTGGACAGGAAACTCTCTAGCTTGTGCACAGGCAAATACATCGATGGACAGAAAGTGTGTTGGGACATTGCAAGTAGACTTGGTATCCCAGTGTTTGTGTTCATATCTGTTTTGTTTCTTTAAAACATAAGATTTCATGTCATTTTGTTCACTTTTTCTAGCACACAGCATGCAAGTACATGCAAGTACAAGAATATACCATTTCTAGTTTCACAAGGAAATGTGTAGACGCTATTGTTAATCTAATTAATGTTTATATTCAACAATTATTTTCTGTGTACAAGAACATAATGGTAAACAGAACCATTCTATAACCCTTATTAACATGGAGTTGATGATGTTTCTGGTATTTTATGATTCACCATAAATTGTTGGTTGATGTGTGGTGTGTTTATATCATTGATAGAAATAAAAACCAAGTCATATTCAACCTCCTTCATAAATTAAAATAAACTGAAAATCACTGAAAAGTTGACAAAATGAAGAAAAAAATATAGGTATATAAAATCCTATACAAACTGACAAAATCCAGCAAAAAAATTTCACCACAAACAAGTGTCTCCAACTATAGGTGGGGACTCATATTTTAGCCCCATGATTTAAGATTTTTAACTGACATTAAAACCACGCAATTTTTTGCATGCAAGTATGGTTTTGCACATACTTTTAAATAATAAATTAGCATGGGCTAAATGGTTGCAAATTCGAAAAAATTTGGCCTAAAGTTCAAAAAATAGGTTTTTTGAAAATATCTTTGTAAATAAGACAGAAAAGAAAGAACATTATGCACAAATTTAAAGATCAGAAAATTCTACACAAAAAAGTTCTGGTTAATTTTTACACATTGACAACAATTTCATGAAAAATGGAATTAAAAAGGTTATGCAGAATCATAATATAAGAATGTGCGAGACGCGAGTATTTTCAAAAAACTCCACAGACACAGACGCACCAAAACTTTTAAAATCTCATTTGTTATTTCTTTTAACTGAGAAATACATATAAAGTGATAAAATATTACTTATGGTCAGGGACAAGAGTTTAGTACTTTGGTTTAGTTTGCTAATTTGTGACCCTATTCAAGAACTAAGTGTGACAAATTATACGGACTAGTTTGGGTTGGTGATGGGATGGTGATATTTTCAGTCAAATACCAAGGTTTCAAATCTCTAACCTTTGAGTGCCTTTTCTTTTTTTCTTTTTTTTTTTATAGCAATCTCATATTGAATTTATGAAAATCCTCGAANTTATAGCAATCTCATATTGAATTTATGAAAATCCTCGAAGCCAAATTTAAGTATGAATATATTTCATTGTTTTCTGTTGGATCAAAATATATTGTTCAGAACTATTATCTTAATATATATAATTCTTCTGTACGTGTGTATGTCACTGAACTCCTCCTAAACGACTGGACCGATTTTGATGAAATTATTTTGTGTGAGTTTGAGTGGGTCCGTGGATGGTTTAGATTCACAATTGGACCCGGTACGTGGCGCTGCAATCGGGTTCTAGGAATTTTTTTATTTTTTAGGGAATTTTTTTGAAGAGGGGATCTTTCTTTTAAAGATTTTTTGCATATCAGAACATGTAACCACAAAATTTCACACTCCCCACCCCACCCCCCCACCAATATTTATAATAATTAATATAATATTAATAATTGACCGTTTAAAAAATCATAAGCTCATCAATAATTGACTGTTAAAACCTTCTGAAAATTTTATGATAAATTGAACTTCTGAGAATAATTCATAGTTATGTTGGTTTTTCGATACAGGTGATATTTGTGGAGTTGTGGGTGAAATGCCAAAAATGAAAAGATGTTTTATTTTGTATGTTGTCTTGACAAACACTGAATTTGTAATAATTTTGTTACTCATTAATTGGAGTTCATTGTGAATTTGTAATTGTGATGATCACATAGTATTTTCTTTTACTATCAAGATCAATTATACCACCCAAACGAAAAGCCAACGTTCGGGCAGGACAACGTCTGTCGGGTCCGCTAGTACTCTTATAAAATGTATTACTTAGAGGATTTAAAAATCATCTTTCAATTTATTATGATTTTTTTAATATTGGGTTAAATGTGCTTTTTCTAAATATTCTAACACAACTTAACCTAATAGATAATGTCTATTACTAAATATCCATCCTTGGTGCTTAAATATTTAGAAATTGAAGAGTATAAAACACTCGTAAATTAATTGTAAATATATTTATCAGCACCACCTGGTATCAAACCTGAGTCTCCTAAGGCTTGTAATTGACCACTCGAACCATATGTATAGATTAAATTCTTATTAATACAACATATATTTAAGTTGCCAACTTTTGTTGGGATATTTATTTCACAATAATACTTGTATGATAAAATGGTTTCATAATAATTTTAATGTTACTTGTAACATACGTTAGTATTTTGCATTGGTTTCACAAATACCAAATGCCAAATGTTCTCACTTTGATCAAATAGGTGTATTGAAAACTGTTTCTGGTGAATATTTATACAGTAAAAACATATAAAAAGGGGGGATTTATAAATACATTCTTAGTTGTTTTCAATCAACTTAATATATATAATTACATTATTTATCAAAAGTGACTGCTTCAGATCACATGATTTCACATATGAATGACTAAAAGTAATTTTAGTAACTTCCATAGATGAGCCTAGACCCTGTCACCGTAAAATCAGAGATGAGACACACACTGTTGTCTACATGCTCACCATTACAGGTCATAGACAATGATATTAGTTCAAACATGTGTGCCATTGAGGGTTAATCCATACTTAGTTGTTTACATTTATACAAATGGGTAAAACATAATCAGGGGAAAATTAATTTTTTTTTCTGAAAAAAAACTGGAAAAGTCAGGTAATTTCAAAAGTGGATTTTCCTGGCTACCCTGAATGGGATCAAGTATTTAAGATGGCTAAGCATGACTAAATAAAGGAAAACTGGTGATGGACCATGGCGATATATACTAATTTTCATTTTGTCTGCAATCTCATATTCATTCTAATCACCATAGGGAATCATTGACACATCACACATTCTAATCACTATAAGAAATCATTGATAGCTCACACATTCTAATCACTATAAGAAATCATTGACACATCACACATTCTAATCACCATAGGGAATCAAAGACACATCACACATTCTAATCACCATAATGAATCATTGACACCTCACACATTCTATTCACCATAAGGAATCATTGACACATCACACATTCTAATCACCATAAGGAATCATTGACACATCACACATTCTAATCACCATAAGGAATCATTGACACCACACACATTCTATTCACCATAAGGAATCATTGACACATCACACATTCTAATCACTATAAGAAATCATTGACACATCACACATTCTAATCACCATAATGAATTCTTGACACATCACACATTCTAATCACCATAAGGAATCATTGACACATCACATATTCTAATCTCCGTAAGGAATCGTTGACACATCACATATTCTAATCTCCGTAAGGAATCATTGACACATCACATATTCTAATCACCGTAAGGAATCATTGACACATCACATATTCTAATCACTGTAAGGAATCATTGACACATCACATATTCTAATCATCGTAAGGAATCAGACACTTCATACATCCTAATCACCATGTGACATCATTGATATACTCTAGATCAGTGGTCTCAAACTCAAATTAGTCAAAGGGCCAAAGTCACAAACTCGAGGTGTGTTCTGGACCACAGTTTACAATGCTGCAATTGATATATTTACTTTAAACTTTTTTTCTGACCTGCGCAATCCTTAAACCAACACAAAGAATCATAGACTCTTTAAATAATATTCACTATTGAATTTAATTTAGGTTGAATCCTTTTCCTATCCAGACAATATATGTATATGTTGTTAAGATGTGATTTCTACAAGGTCCAGAAACATTAATTCGACGACTTATTGTTGTGTAAATTTAATTGAAAGATTTTGGCAAACATGAACTAGTAGAGCTGTGAAACCCCAGTGTCATAAAATATTGTATTAATGATGTTGAGGTTAGGCTGTGGTCACAGTTCTCAACAGCTTTGATGGTAAAAACAAATTGTTGAAGATTTGGGCATAATGTACCCATTTTTCCATAGTCCTCACAAACTACATTCGAAACTGTATTGTAAAGTCTTGCACTCTACTATGAAATACAGCTATCTATTTGAATATAATATTTTAATACATAATGGTTTAAAACAAAATGAGCTCTTAATGGAATTTAAAATAGTGTGAATTTTGGTTTGTTTTGAAATTTGCTTTAAAGAATCCTGTTTATTGAAAAAAACATAGATGCCAAATCAGTGAGTTGTAGTTAACACCATAAATTAGACCCTTTTTAAAACATAAGATCAGTGACTGGGAGGCCAAAGTTTGAATCTCATTTTGATTCATTAGAGGTGTTTTTCCAAATATGATTGGTTTTTATATCCCCATTCTAGGCGAATACGGGTCTCCAAACTATCCACTTAATCCCTTTCTCATACCATCAAATAACCTGTGTGTTAAAATATATGTGACAAACAAATGTCATATCCCCCTCTTTGTTTTGATATGTCTTAATATTTATTCATAGCGCCTTTAAACTTATTTTATTAATAATGGATTTTTAAAAATTTCATTTGTTCAATTATCTTTACATAAATCAGATAGTTTCCAATAATATACTTTAATTAAATCGTATTTTTTAAACCTGAAATGTGTGTGAACCACTACATCCTATTGAGTCTTATCGCACAAAATTATTATATTAGAAATATAAGAACACTAAATTACAACTAATATAATTGCAAAAAAAGAATAAAAATGTGAGTTTAAATTAGCAGTCAACTATATTAAAAAATGTTTTAGATGGTCTGGTGGTGAATATGTTGTTACAGGTTGGTTAATAACTTATACCTACTATACCTACTAAGTCATATAAAACAAGAACAGTATTTTTCCATGAGTAGTTACGCTCTTCCAGAATTTTATCTTCAAGTCAAACCAGCCTTAGTAATCCACAGACACAAGAAATATATTATCAATAAATACCCTGATTTGTGGTTAGTAAAATGATTGAATTTTGTAAATAAAAAGTTGGAAATTGATTTTAAAAGTTGGCGAATAAGTTACGTTTTTTGACAAAAAATGCTATAAAAAAATCTAATCAAACTTTAGTGGTATATGAACATGGCTATTAAAATTATGGCTAAATCTATCATTCTAAAATTATAGATATTTGAATTTGGTCACAATTTGACTGTCATAATAGCCATAGCAATAAAATATTTTGTTGAAGGGAATTTTTTTTTTGGGCTGGCAACTTTAATTTGCTATAGGAATATTAAGAAGAAAATTATGATAGTGCAGTCAGTAGTATTTTTTCTGGCAATTTCATACAAAGAACAATGTAATCTACTACTAAGTAAAGATTTGTATAGTTATGATATTGTTAAGTGTCATTAAAGTTAGTTTACATTAATGATAAGTATTCACAAATAAAAGTCCAAGTAATCAATTTTGCAAAAAGATTCAATTTTGTTTTATTTTGCAGATGTATAATACATTCAAAAAATGCTACATTGAACTTTTTAAAAAAAATGTAATAGTTTTATTGTGCTAAGTAAGTTTGTAAAAACATATCTTACATTATTTTATTCTCCCTAATATTTGGCCTCTCTCAATTTTTTTGCTCTAAACTTAGCAGTGTACAATAGACCTCATCTAAGCATGTGTTCCTAGTCGATATGAAATACATACTTACCACTATGTGACTTTAAAATAAATTATTCAGGAAAAGATCCATGACTTAGAGGACTGACAGGAAGGAAAATAAATATTATTTATTTGCCATTTTCAAAAGCTACTTAAAATACAGTTTCCTTTTGAAATTAGCATAATGTTTAAGAATACAAGATTATAAATTCTGGCATACACACTCATTTTTATGGACAGGGCCTTTAAGAAAATACAAATCTATTTTTTTGTAGCAAACATTGAAAACATCATGCTAAATCAGTGTTATTTTATAAGTATCCATAAAAAATGACAGCTGAAGATCACATGACTTGATGTATGAATATGTGAAAGTAGATCTAGTAACTTTTTCTAGCTTTCAGATACATCCATTTGGAAAATTGAAGTACCTATAATATTATTAAAAATGACATCTGCAATTCACATGAATACATTAAATTAGATCTAGTAACCTTTTTAGCTGTTTGATAAGGCCCTTATGAAAATTAGATTCAACTTCAGGCAACTAAGTAAAAATTGTGTGCCACCCAAAATTTGTCTTGGAATATCTATCTCTAAAAACACTTAATTATATTTGATTTGGCTTGTATATTCATAGGATTATTTTTCAGTTTGGATGCTAAGTGCTAAGGAACCTTTCTCCCTTACGGTGATAGAGTAAGATATGTGATAAAATGGACAGGTTTTTTTTGCAGTTTTTATAGCAAAACATCTGTATGGCTAAAATAAATCAAATATTGCTCCACTAGAAACAAAGTTTAATTTTTTATACATGGTGATATCGGCAGTCTTTGAATATCTTTCACAAGCATAGCATCATTAGATGAGTACTTTTTAAATGAAGAGAAAAAGTTTTCATCGAATCCTAAGATATTCTTGTCAGATATTCTAGAACATTTAATATCACTATGTCTAGAAACTAAAGCACAACATTTATCAAGATTATTTATTGTTTCTCACTTTTTGCATATTATATCACTAAATTTTATTTCAATTTTGGAAGTGTTTTATTTAGCACCGCATTATATTTCCTGTTCAGGTTATACGCTTAAGTACTAATTGTGCTAATGGGCTAGAAATTGAGAAGGTTGGATTTAGATGAAGTGAACCTGCATTTGCGTGGAGGGAGCATGGGAAAACATTCAGGAAAAACCACCCCAGCTCACCTGACTAAGATTCAAACCTCGATCTCCCTATCTTTGGCAGTCTAGCTCATCACGAAACAAGCACATTAGCTATCTACGCTACCGAGGCGAGGGGTGTTCATAGATACATGCAGAACTATTAAATATTTACCTTATGGTAAAATAAATAAAAATTTAAAGCATCACTTGGCAAGAGTTTTTTTATTATTATGTATATGATTTTTTGTTGGGCCAAAATATCTTAGTTCCCAATAATAATAATAATAATAATAATAATCTATGAATATAATGTTTTAATCCTGGGTAAACTAAAGTTAAAAGTGGAGATTTACTAACAAAACATGGGTAGATGAGAAGAACCAATTTTTGGGTCAGTTTTAAGCACTAATAACACTACTTGGTTAGAGTACATGGAAAATCAACAAAGGGAAAACCCGTTAATATGGAATCTTTCCATCATAAAGAAAATCACACATTTTAAAGTTTGAAAAATCACTTTACAAAAAAAAAAAAATTAGCATCTCGTTCAGATTATACGCATATGTACACTGATAGTTTTAGAGATTATGAAGGTTAATTTAAAGGAAGTGTACCTACATTAGTATGGAAAAAGAGTGGAAAAAACCTCCTCAGTTCACTCTGCCGAGATTCTAACCTCGATCTCCCCATCATTAGCGGTCTAGTCCACTGCAAAAGTAGCACCTTGGACCATGCAGCTACCAAAGCGGGTACAAAAAGCTTATTTCTTCCAAAGTAGCGAGATTGTTGGTAAAAGCAACATGTTCATATATTAACCATAGTTATTTAAGTAACTTTTGTATAAACTATTTTTTCTACACTATTTAAGCCCATATATCCCTCTTTAAATTGTAATAACTAAAATAAATTTTGATGACTGTACACCAAGAGAATTGAATTCTTGATACTTTTTCTTTGTCATATCATAGTAAATAAATGATTTTTTGTCATCAATACAAACAACAACAATAGCAATTCCCCAATCATAACAAAATAAATATTGCAAAAAAAATTTATGTTATCATTCAATTAAAACCAAACTCACCTAAATCACACAAAAACCTTTAGCCCTAGCGGCTATATAGCATTCCCTCTATCACAAGCCCTGGAAATCTCACAACTAATATATTTCACTGTTGTCCAATACGGTTAGGTAGGCAATTAAATATATTTTGGTCCAGAATAATTAATATGATTATAATTTAAACTATACCAACCTAATTTAACCTAACCTTTGATGCAAGAATAAATAAATTAAGTGGTATTTAGTAATATTGTTAAAATAAATGGATCTGTGTTGAGATGGTATCGGACCAAGATAATAGAGTAGGAATCTAATCAGACCATGAATTAGGATGATGTGTAGATCATTACAGTATTTTAGTGCGAGATATTTCAGGATCTCAATATTTTAGGAAAATATGCTCACACATAGATTAGGTTTGGTTTTGTTGGGATGGTTTGTAATTAAAATTGTTAACTATTACCTATTAAAATACTTTCAAATACCATGTTGTGACAATTACATTCTTTTATGACTAAGATGAAATTTGTTTTAATTTCACAATTATGTTTAAAAAAATCAACAATATTAATTTTTTTACTAATGAAAAATTGCTATTATTATTGTTTGTATCGATGGAAAAAAAATATATTTACAATAGTATGAATATTAAAATTGACAATTTTTAAATATACTCGCATAAAATTGTATATTTGATTTTTTTTAATATTTATATTTTGTCAGCTGAATTTGTAAAGGAAATGCAATTTAAAGTTTATTTGGAATCTTAACCCTTCACATCAGTTAAATTGGTGGCTTAATGTATCTGTTCAATTAATTAGTTCTGGTGTTTGCTCCTCTTATTGTGCTTTTGTTGAGGGTTGCTTTCAAAGTTTAAGGGGAGAAGTCCTGTAGTGTGTCCATGGTGCGGCCAGATCGGCGACAGTCCCGGGACCACTTGAGCTACAGCCGTGCAGCTAATCCACCTTTCCCTTCCAACTTTTGTCATCCGCAGAGCTCAAAGCATGAAGAGCGTAAACAACAGCAGTTGCTAGAGGCAATTTCAGCGGCAGCAGTCATGGAGAAACCAGAGAAGAAAGAGAGGGGATCAAAGTCCAAGGATAAAAGTCTGCGAGACAAAGGGGTCACAGATGAAGAGAAGGAGCTTCGTAAAGAGCGCAAGCTTGGCAGGAAGAGGGTAACTCAAGGAGCCTTTGTTTCACTACACAGCTTTCAATTGTTTATCTGTCTTAGATTTACAGTAGTTTATCAAATTTCTACTCAAGAAGTATTAAAATTATATTTCATTCAAGACATTTTGGGAACAAAGAAATAAGTTTCTATGACTAGATACTATAAAGACATTTCTGAAAATCTACGCAACTCTAAAGCTGGCCACTTTTTGTGATCAAAATTGTACACGATAAATTTTGCTGTGAGTTAATCTATTACTCATTTAAACTGATTTGTTCATTAACTATATTTAGTATCATAAATAGGAGGAAATAGTTAACACTGTGTAGATGTCTTATTTTAATTAATAATTATTGTTAAATTTAATGATAAATTAATCGGGAACTATCAACTTATTATATCAATCTTTTCTATGCTCTCACACAAATGATAAATAAATTTATCAGGAACTCTCACAAAAATTATAATCTTACCTGATTATAAAAGTAGTTTTTTTTTATTTGTTAGGTAACTAAATACTGATATGTTATCAGGTAATACAGCTATTTTCATTTTCTTTTAAAATGTAATGCACATTAAAACCTCAATTGTAAAAGTCCTTAATTTTATGGATTTTGGATTTTACAAATCCATTCCAACCACACCCTGCTCCACTTAAAACTAGTTTGCCATTTATATTCTATAGAGGCCATTTATTCATGTTCAAGATACACTACTTTCTCAATTTTTTGTTTTGACTTTTTTTTTCATTAGCTATGTTTTAAATCAAATAATATACACATAATTATAGCTTTTTTCTCTCTAATGTGAAGATCAGCTCTTCACCCTAATCTAATGAACTCTCTAGCATGGGCAACCTTTTCCCTAATATAATCAAGGTTTAATTGTGTGAACTATTGCTGAACTCATCTTTAGAAATGAGTGTCTTGTTTTTATAGGATAGAGCAGAAGAAGCTCTGCTTATTGCTGAACAAAAACGGCGCAAAGAAGAGGAAAAAGGTTTGTATTATCATCCTTATCGCCATCTAGAAAACTCATGTGACATAAATTTGTTTAACCTAGTGCTTTCTGCACTGTGATTCGATCAAAATCATCTTATATTAATATTCTTGATATTCAATTAAGCATAAATTTCTTACATTAATTAAGTATTAAGACATTTCTTGACAGAATTAATGCCTTGATTGAAATATTTGAAGAACCCAATTAGATCTCACTTGTCAAAACATATATCAGGAACACACTAATTGGTTCATTTCTTGAATAATTACTTTTTCTTGTCCTAGAAAATCTATCACTTTTTTTTTTACGATGGCTGTATTTTGGACCTAAAAATAAAAATAACTTAAAATAATCACATTTCTCAATACCAGAGTAAAAAAAAAGCATTTTGAGCTAAATAATCATGCATCAACATGATCAAAAGTCAAATTTAACAAATTCAAATAATAAACACATTAACACTAAAAAATCACTTTAATTCTATTCCAAATAAACATTTACAATTCATAAAATAAGCTTATAATGTAGAATACTCAAACAATTGCTTATGCTTGGACAGCAAATTTTAAATCCCCATTAATGTGATGCTAATAACCCTGATTATCTGTGAGTAGGATCAACAATGTTTTTTTTATAACTAGAGTAATTAAAGTATTTAATAAATATTCCTTTTTTATTTATAGGGGTTGTCAATGCACACAGAAACCTGAAGGTTTTGAAATACAATTTAAAAAATAATAGAATAACTTTTCTTTTATAATTTATTTATCAAGTTGTATCACATCTCATACCATTTAAAATAAACAGTTTACTTCTTAAAACTCACATCAGCAATATGGCTACTTTAGTGACCACATGGTTTAAGGTGCTTCTCTCGCAAAAGGCTTAGCTGCTGAAAGTGAGGAGATTGTTGTTCAATCCCAGTCTGTTGTACCAAAGGTGGTTTTCCATAGATGGTTTTCCACTCTCTCTCCATACCAAATGTGGGTATACCTATCCTAAAGTCATCCTTCCTAATCCCTAACACACATTAGTGTAATTAATACTTAGACATTTAACCCTGATCAAGTAGTAAAATGCTGTGCTAAAAAAAATCCATTGTTATTTCCACATTGTTATAATCTTAAGTAAATATTCCCTATTACTTGTTTCATCTGACCAAGAAATAAATGGAAGGAGTAGATAACTGAAAGTGTGTTAGTGAGAGGAGAAGAATGGAAACAATTAAAGGAGAAACAATTTTAACTAAACTGTCCCGGCCGCAGGCTGGAAACAGACGTCGAAGATGAGTTTCATCTCGAGGGGTATTGCTGCATTTTATCCTTTCTGGTCCATTTCAATCCATCGCTACTGCCTGGGGGATTGACAAAGACCTCCCCCATGACAAGCCCCAGAAATAGTTGCAGGCAGCCAGATTAGGGGATCTTTCACACCACTCAATATTCCCATTTTGGGAGATAGCATGTATTAGAGAACACTGAATTTACTTAATTGTGATCTGTTGCCTGATCTTGCTGTGATCACTACGTATTGATGTCAATATCACGCTGTTGTAACTCTGTGCAAGAAACTTATACAACATCTTTGTATAGTTAGCCGGTCACATTTACTGCAAAATTCTCATAATATTCTTCTCACTGTATAAAATACAGTGATTTTATTTTGCTCATTAATAAGAGTTATATTCTTGTGATCAGGAAGGTTGAGAGGAAACCTCATTTTGAAAAAATGTGTAAACAACAATGGACCTCATTTTAAAGGTTTTTAGTTATATATAAAAAAAATAGTTTTAATGTTTTAAGATATAATGCAACTTGGTAAATATATTTGAGTAAAAAAAAATAACTTTGTGTTATTTGTTGTGTTTTTTAAATAGTAAGGTTTCTCTGCCAGACCTTATATTTTTAATGAATACAAAAAATAGATTAATTTAGTAAAGTTGAGACCATACTGAGGGGTGGTAGTTTGTTTTGGAGGTGCATGTCCCACCCCTAACACAGAAGTATTAATAATGTTGTATATTTGTATACCTCATTGCCTGGGTTAGTAGATTTTAAAATAGGTAACACTTAAACCCCCATTTGTGAGTTTTTTAACCCATCAAATTAATTAATCTTAATATTGATTGAAAAATTAATTGCCATGTTGAGGGACTTCTCAGTTCACTGAAAATATCACAACTCTCCAACAGGCATGTCAAACTTGCAGCATGCAGCCCTAGCCATAATTTGTTTGCGGCCTATGGCCCTTTTGATGAACCATTAAAGAATTAAACCCTGTTCTTCTTTTTATAAATGTCATAGGAATACAGCCTTTGAGAATGTGATATTTGGGAATTTGGGAATTTGGTATAATCGAGGCCTATTGAGTTGGCCTGCTAAATTTATGCTCTTTCTTTGACAAGACTCAATTGCCAAAAGTTGTTGAATTTATGCACCCAATTATGCAGTTTTTGACAGCATATGAGTGAATGAACAGCTATATTCTCACATGAAATGGAACCAAACAACCGAGCGAGAGCTCTTGGCTTATGAATACACTTTTTTCAACAAATTATTATGAAAATAGTTTTGCTTAGAGGTATATAGCATGACATTCACACAATTGTTGCAAATAAAAAGTTTAATATTTTTGGTTAAAAAATGTGGCATAGTGGGATGTGGGATAATTTTATGAAAGGGTTATTCTTTTCTTATTGCAATATCAGGGCACCAAGATGAAATTATTTTTAATTGGGCTAGTGACAGTATTTAATTTTATAAAATGCAGCCCTCTCTTTATTTTTATTGTTCAATGTGGCCCTTATGATCAAATGAGTTTTAACACTTCTGCTTTAAAACACAACAAAATATTTATATTTTCATAAAATTTGATAAAATATCATTATGTTTTAACTAAACTTGGCTTATTAAGAATTAAGAGTTTTTATTTCATTAAGATTCGGAATATTAAATTTCCAAACATAGTATTATTCTATATGATCTTAGGATTGTAACTTTACCAAAAAAATTTTATACATTTTGAGGTTTAAGCAATTTCTTCTGAATATAGTACATTGTGTATCAGTGGTCATTGCACACTTATCCTATAATGGCATTGATCTGTTGGGGAAAAAAGTCTTTAAAGTTTTTAAAATAAATTTTATGCCCATTATATGTAGTTTTTATTTCGTACTTCATATTCTTGAAAAAATTAATATGTAATGCAATTTATAAAAAAAAACCTTAAAAAATATATTAGCTCAATTTACATTTAGGAATGTGTGCTTTGATTTTCTTAACAGTTGTCAAGATGACCACACACCAGAACGGAGAGCCAACCGAACCACCTCACTTGACTCGAGAAAAACACCATTACAGGGTATTTGTTTTACTATTTAGAGTTTTTAGAAATATATTAAACAATATGGTTAATTTTTGTTTGATATTTATTAAGGATGTCTGAGAATCGCTTTTTCAATTTGAGACAGAAATATGAAAAAATATCAAAACTCGAGAACAAGCCGAGAAAACTTCCTTTGAAAGTATAAAAATATAAACTATTTTAATTCAATTTAATTAGTTTGAATGCTAAAAGTTCCTTTTTGACTTTTGGGCTGGCGCTTGCTTTGGATTATCTTATTAACTCAAAACATTTTAAATGCAATTAATAAAATAGTGATAGCTGCAATGTATACCATTTATAATTTAATTTTATAGTGTAACAGCTTATAATGTCAAAGTTTTCAATTGAGAAACAATATGCATAGCCAAAACATTTCTTAGTGAAGGGAAAATGTGGCCTATTTTAGGGCTATTAAGGTATAACTAGAAATAATAATTTCCCGGTTTGGTTTTTTAATTTATTGGGCCATTATTTACTCTTTTTTTTTCCTCTCTCTAATTTTAAAGATTCATTTTTAACTTTCGATATGCGATTGAAATTTAATTTTTGAGGTTTTTGTGAGTCATGTGCATCCCTAATATGTATTCATTAACACTAATTTAAACATGCCCTAAATTTCTTATTTAAATTGGTTTGTCTTTGATGGCCAGGTCAGAGTTCTAATACCAGCCAGGTGTAATGAGGGTGATTAGTTCTAAATGTATTCTCACCCTGATGCCTAAAACTGCATGACCACCAGTATAAGCTCCATATTTACACATGTATGACTAAGGTTCTTTAACTTCTTATGATATTACCATACCCTCTTCTTTTATGAGAGGAATGCAAATCATAACTTTTGCTGATGGTTATCTTATTATTTTATTCCTATAATAAAAGTGTATTAAGAGACCAAGTTCTGCATACTTACCAGGATAATTGTAGATTCATATTCAATAGAGGCTACTACACTACACCGGACACAGGTAACTTGGATCCTCTCAATTTTTTTTTTAAAGTAAAGTTATTGACAAAGAGTTTTCATACAAAACACAATATAATATTTCAGTGTACTTTTATAACCTTTTTCGATGGCAACATGGCTACTCTCGCAGTAGACTAGACTGCTAATGACGGGGAGATCGAGGTTCGAATCTCGGTCTTAGGGTACTGACGGGGGCTTACAAAATTGTTTTTCACTCCTTCCACACAAATGCAAGGTACACTTCCTCTAAATATAACCTTCCTAATCCCTAAAACCACTTGCATAATTAGTACACAAGCGTTTAACCCGAACGTGTAGTAAGACAATATTTATAAATTATATACACACACACTTTTATGAACTAGTTCAAAATATATTTTCTTGTCAATATTTTTAATAACCGCCATTTTCCTCAGGAAATTCTGAATTGTCGAGTAATGTGTGGTTGAGAAAGTAGATGTCTCGCCTTTTAAGGCTCATAATACTCATTCATATATACGAGTTGTTTAGCTCTGCACTAGGCCCAACAGAAATGAATTTAAAAAGAACTTTGAGTCTAAACTAAAACCAATTTTCTGTTTAACTGTCTTACTGAAGGCTTGAATATTTGACCAGCTTGTAAATTTTAGGAACCATAAACTTGTTCCTATGATAACCAAAACAACAAAATTATTTATATTCATTTCAATGAAGACTTAACTTTTCAATTAATATGTAATAAAAAAATTCACTCTGTTTCCCGATTTGGTTCCAAAATGTGTGATACCTCATTTAAAGCAGTGTATTTACTGCTGAGGAAAACTGAATTACACTTAAATTTAGCTATCTGTAGGGATAACAAAGGTGAGGACCATTCTAAATAGCTTTTAGAGGCATACACATTTCAAAAATTTGCTAGGGATGGACCACTCTAAAATAGCTTCTAGAGGCATCTTATTTACTAAAGTTTTCCAGAGAAGAACCACTTCAAATCACTTTTAGAGGAATTTAATTTTCAAACATTTTCAAGGGCTGAATCCATCGACCTCCCTGTGTATTGGGGGATATTAAAAAAAAATCCTCCCTACCCGAAGTATAAAATTTAATTTCAAATATATTAAATTAAAAAATATATTATATATATAAACATATATAAACTATTTATATTATTATAAATACTTGTATGATTAAATATATAATAATGCTTATCTATATCATAGTGAATATATTATTAGACAATAGTCCTTTAATTTTTAAAATTATTATAATTATAACTGTATATTAATTAAATTCTTATTATACTACAAAAAAAATTAAATAAATTATTGGAGAGAAGTTAATCAATAAAAAAATCATCTCAAATATTTAAAGTGTATCACCATTTTCGGAGACAGTATTGAATTCGAATCTTGGCAAAAATTATAAATATCAGGACTCTGTTCACACATATATGAATACATTTCCTATTTTTTTACCTTACTCATTCCTACCTCATTAGTGTAATTAAATGTTTATAGTTCAAACTGTTATTAAAACTGCACCAAAACAAACAAGTGGTTGGCACAACTTACTGACACAGGTGGTCTTAGTTTAATGACTACTTTCAATGAGATTGGTTTCCTATAATCTCTCCAGATCAAGGCAGCTGATATAATCCCTTACATTAAACTTTTCGTATCATATTTCCCTATTTAAATTGATTTTCACTGACATTAGACCCTAAACATACAGAAATACTCTTCACTATGTAATCTAAAGTAATCCTGACACACTGCTTTTTGCAAAGTATTTTGGCTTATGTTATTACATGAGTTTGTGCATTTGTAAGTAATACATGATTGCATGAAATTGGTCTCTTAGTTATACATATTTGTATTCCTTTGATTCAATGGGGCATAATATGTATTGTTAATATTTATTAGAAAGATTTATGTTTAATATTTGGTTACTCAGCTTTGTGTGATTTTAACTTCATCCTTTGTTTTCTTAACTCTAGGAAAAATCTCCATATAGTCGAGAAAGAGAGAGGTCACATGATCGGGAAGGCAGAGAAAAACAATATCCTTTTCATACTAAGTTAAGTCAATAGACCATCCTCTGTAGCGTAACACTGTTGCAAATCAAATGTACTATGGATTTTTTTGCAAAAAATAGTTTACTATTTGTTTGTGAATTTATTTAATCCAGTTGATAAAATTATTGGTGGATGGATTTGGGAGAGATCTTGGGAGTCGACTAGAAATTATTAATGCTGGGCTGATGCCGATTATCAATTAGATCATCTGCCGACTATGGTACATTTGGTAAATTGATGACCAGCATTTTGCTCACCGATTATTAAAGCCGATTTTTTTGTTGGTGAGCCTTAGCTTTGCAAGGTCATCCTCAAGGTTAACTAGTAAACAAACGTCTGAATGTTGAGAGGAAGATTCAAGGGAAGCCAAAACTTTGGTAGAGTTAAGGGAAGCTAAACTGTGGAAGATTTGAGAGTGGTTATATAAACTTCGGAAATATTCAAGGGACGCTAAAACTGGGGAAGATTTGAGAGTGGTTATATAAACTTCGGAAATATTCAAGGGACACTAAAACTGGGGAAGTTTCAAGGGAAGCCATTACAGGGGAAAAATCAACTGAAGTTAACACTGGGGAAGTTTAAAGGGAAGCCATCACAGGGGAAGAGTCAAGAGAAGTTAAAACTAGGGGAAATTTAAGGGAAGCCAAAACTGGGAAATATTCAACGGAAGTCAAAGCTGGAGAAGATTCAAGGGATGTTAAAACTAAAGAACTATCTGAGGTTACAAAACTACATCATGGATTCAGGACTTTTCTTCATTACAATACTTAAATTTATTCATCAGTTGATACTTCTTTTCTGTTTTTATTCTAAAATTAATATATTTGCCATGATATTCTATGCACAGATTTTAAAATGAAATTCCTACATAAAACCAACACAAACTTGACTAAGAGGAAAGTGGAATCAATTTGACTGAAACCAATTAATTATCTTTAAAATGTAGTTGGACCATTGTTAAAATTAATTACATTGATTAAATTTAAACTTGAATAATCAAACCTACTATACTGAACAACATAAAATTGTTCCATGTGAACTGTTGATTTTTGTAGTATTAATAATACATACAATCTTTGTAATATTTAAATTTAGGAGTGTGTATAATCTACTTTTTCAATTTGAAGCGAAGTTGAATCAAATAATATGAGATTTCCCCAAAGACGAATCGATGTTTGAATATTTAAAAAAAAATTTACTGATAGATAAAAATACTATACGTGGCATCACTATGTAAATTTAGGTATTAAATATAATTTACAAAATGCTCTATTTCAAATGAATCAGGGAATACTAAAAGCTTCTAAGTCAGCTTACCCAAATTTTCGGAAAACTAAAAAAAAAACTGTTTAGTGCTTAGAAGAAGGTCAGTTGAAAAAATCCCCCAAAAAAATATAATAATTGAATAGCAATTGCAAAACAAATCCTTGCGTTTCTTTTAGCTTTTTTTTATGTTTAAAAAAAAGCTTCATAGTTGTTGAATTCTGAATTTTACTCTAATCGAAGACAAAGCAAGCAAATATTTAAAGCCAGGTTGAAGTTTTCAAAGCTTCGCACACCCCTATTTAAATTTATCATATGATAGACATTGCTGATCAACAACAAATAATCGACATCGGCAACTAATTACTAGTCTTAGTTGATCAAAAGGCCTACAGTGTCACTCTTGCAATAGACTGAATTGCAGTTGATGGGGACATCACAATTCGAATCCTTCTCAATTGTACTGGGTGTGATTTTTACTAAATTATTTTCTATACTCCCACCACACAAATATGGATACATTTAATCTCAAATGCTACTTTCCTCAGTTCCTACCACATTTGCATGGTAAATATATTATATGCTTACAATTAATTCTGGTGGAGAGATGTGAAAAAAAAAATTGTTTACAAAACTTTATAAATTGATATTTGGTAGTTATCTTAGAATACTGATTAAAATCAACCCTTTTTTGCTGCTCATTAACTAATTTTATCTTTTGTCTTTTTTTCTACTTGGAAGGTAATTTTAATATTTTTAATTCAAATGGTTGTACTTATTCTCAAATTGGTAAAAACTCTTCAAATGTGTTATCTATGCAAGGTATTAAAAATTATGGGGAAAATGGCATAGCTAGTCAAATGAAAATACAGCACATTTATTTGGGAAAGAACATTATGTGACAATTGACTAAAAACAAGATTTACAATACCTATTAATATTAATATTTTGTGTGTATAGTAGTTAGTATATGCAAAATATACTTCTATTTTTTTTTAAATAAATAAACAGTATTTTCTTTTTAAAAGAAAGATTTCAAAAACTCTGGGTATCCTAGTATTCAGGTATATGTATAACTTAAATTGTGCTTTGAGATTTTTTGCATTTTAAAATCAGAAAAGTGTATTTATTTCTACACAATCTAAGATTATTGTTAGCTATATAAGCATGAATACCTAGTAAAACTATCTAGTCTAGAAGGATGTACATGTTGCATTTAGTTGGCACTAATATTTCATTCCTTAATGTTGTGTACTCGACGCTCGAATGAAGGCAAGCGAAGGTGATGAACTTAATTCCAAGAGAAGAATGTGACTGAGTGAACTATACAGACTGGCATTTGTCATAATGTTGTTTAAGCAATCAAGATTGGTGTGTGTGTGTGTACAGTATGTGTGATAAATTATGTTGATGTGTACTGTTATTGAATGTATTAATGTTCCTGTGAAGAGGACATCTCTGTTTGTAACTTGTTTATATATTGAGTTCACAATAACTCCACAAGTGTATGATTTTAATTTTCTTAAGAGATAAAATTTAAATGCAAATTTTCCTTTTATTTTTTTATTTTATATTCTCAATTGTTTGGCATAAGTA
>CABFWO010003965.1:3036-17437 GCA_902155825.1 Timema genevievae
TATATATATATATATATAAACTTTTATACTACTAAAAGTAAAGTATTGTACCTGTAAAAAAAAAATCAAACCCGAGATGTTGATGGATGTTGACGTTTCATGAACCCTGAACCCTAAAAAGTGGTTTTTGAAATGCTATCTGACTGTGTGTCTGTTTAACCCTAAAATTAAGAGTAGTTTAATAAAGGCAGAAAAGAGAAAAACACCAAGTTTTTCAAAATCGGTTATAACGATTTTGATTAAAATTCGCATCTAAGCGTTGATTATGATTATAAATAGAATGGTTTCATTAATTTTCACATGAAAATGATTTTTGGGTACTTTATAGAAGTGGAAATTTCCGTATCTCTGCAACTCTTTGAGATAATAAATAACTTCATTGCAAAATTGTATTAATATTAAAGATAAAAATCTTTTATTTGAAATATATATTTATAAAACCAATGGTTTCTGAGATATTGGCAGATATATTAATTCAATTTTGGGAGATTTTGTTGTACAGATATACTACTTAAGCTTTAACGCAATAATTATCTAATGCCTTAAATTAAGTAAGTAAGTAAATCTCTCAAAAAGTTGATGTTCTTGTTATTTTGACCTCTTAAGGGAAATGTCTGTACAGCA
Organism: Timema genevievae; assembly: GCA_902155825.1. NCBI lineage: Eukaryota > Metazoa > Arthropoda > Insecta > Phasmatodea > Timematidae > Timema > Timema genevievae. The sequence goes on from CABFWO010003965.1 coordinate 3,661, forward strand.
ACGACCTAGCTCTATTTTTTAGATTTAGTAGTCAATACTTATCTTTATTGGTCTAAATTTATAAATGAGGGATTTAATAGAAATGCGATAACAATAAGATGTGCAACTTCTAATAAAATGTCAGAAATTTGGACTTAAAGGCGAAATTTTAATACGAAGTGTTGACCCTTGTAGAACCAATATCGACTTTTTTCTGTCCAAGTATACAAATGAGGATCTTAATTCTTTAAAAATAAAATTATAAAATATTAAACCGGGAGTCAATAAATGTTTTACGTAAATATAACACAATTTCTGCTCGGGTTTGCTAGTGTATATTATTTCGTTTAATATATATTACGAGTTTTGATTAAATATCTCAATTTTTAAACAATGGAGTGAGAAAGTTCATGTGGAGCTCCGTACCATTTATTTATATTTGTTTATATCTTTTCTACGGAATAATTATAGTGTGAAGTAAAAAAATCCTCAGCTTACATTCCGGTAAAAGAGACAATTAAGAATAAATTGGACTATCATTTATTCATAAAAAATATTGGTAATCGTACTATTGTTCACGTAGTATAAGGTGTTATGCTCACAATAGTTTGACATTCAAGTGACGGCAAGGTTGAATTTAAAATTTTACTTGGTTACACTTGGATAGTATTTCCCAAACGTGATATATCAGTGTGGTTTTCACATTTACTTTCCATGCTAATACGGGTGCACTTATATTAACAGTCTTCCGTATTCCTATCCATTAATAAATCCATCATATTTACATCTCTCTTGTGTTAAAATATATAAACCAATTGATATAAAAATGTTGATTGAGTTCATACTTTTGAAAGACGTTCAAAACATGCCTGTCAACAGAATCTTGGAACAACCAAAATACTTGTATGGGGCTGAGGTGGTAGTAAATTAGAATGAAGATATACGTAGCTTAGGACCTATCTTAGAGGGAGGGGCAGTGGCCCTTTCAAAATGTTTGAAGATTCCTGGGAATTGTTCTTTTCACGCACTAGAACACTGGTGCAGTCTCAACAACCTCTGTACATCCTGGCAACACTTCACGACACGACACTGGACAGGTACCTAGATCCTCTCATACCTCCCATCCTCTAGGAGAAATAATATTTTGTGCTCAGCCCTAGATGTAGTTAATTTGGAAGATATAGGTAAAGGTTTAAAAAAATCCGACATCTTAACTCAGTCGGTAGCGTTTCTGTCCACTGAGATAAGGATCCTGGGTTAGATTCGTGACATGGCTAAAAAAATTATCATTGGTGAAATGTGGATTTACTCTTTCACATTGATAAATTAACGGTAGGGAACTGGAATAAAAAATTGACCCAAGCCACAGGCTGGAAACAGTAATGGATGTAAAGTAAAGGTATAACTATGTTTAAAAAGGAAAACAAAGTAATTATGTATAATGATCATTTTAAAATTCCATAGTGAAGTCTTAAATATTGTGTTAAACTCACTTTTATCAGCTCGCTGTTACTTGCTAGCTCGTTTTAAGAATAGTTTCATCGATAGAATAATACAAATGAAAGAGTAGTAGAGGCAGGAAAAATATGTCTTGCACAGTGAAAAGAGAAAAACATATAATATTTTACACTGTTTCTAACGGACAAAAGGTTAGTGGTTGCCTCTTAAGTAACTATTATTTTTTTACCGAACAATTATTGAGACTAAGTTTCGTTCCATCCGAACCCTTGTGCTCAAAAGGTACAATCTCATATGCTGTAAGATCAAACAAAACAATAATAATATAAAGGTGAGGGAAAGGAATTGATAAGGAATGGCAATAATATTAGATAGGAACAGATTAAAGGAAACATTTTAACATACAGGGCAAAATAATTATAAATAGGCCTATGCAAACACTATATATACAAATACTATATATATATATAAGGTTGTGATTTTATATAACTATTTAAGAAAGCTCTTTTTCAAATGATAGGCATCCAATTTTATAAAATGTAAGAGGTCAGAGTTGAACACATATGGGAAAAATGACTATATGGGTTGCACAATTTTTGTTATTTTAGGTAATATCATCTTAAGGGGATCCAAAAGTAGGTATATGATAAGAAGGAGGAATCACAATGAAACAATAATATAGATTTTGGAACATCTGAATTGTAGAATCGTGACTAATATTGGCAGTATAAAATATCTCCATCCCAAACTCCTCCAGACCCCATCTTGACACAATAGCCGAGTTATAAACGACGTTTTGGCATTACATGACAGAACTATAATATTATTTATTGTAAACTTAAATAGTTAAATTATCATTTTATGTGATGTTCGTACGTTATAATAAAAACAGAAATAAAAACTGTATTGATTATTCACCACAAACCTTAAAATTCCTTGAAACTAATAAATTTACTGTTAAAATTAGGGAGGATATTAACAGCTGTGCACCCCTTTCCACCAACACAACAAACCACCCTTAAGTTCTGGTTTCCTGTTCACTTTAATAAATAGGGATGTGCATGGAGAGAATTAAATATCAGTATCTTCAAGTCTGGTTTGTCGGTGATGGTGTACCCTTGGTGTAACAATACGAAATGTTTTGTTCTCTATTACATTCACCCAGGACAGCATGCCACTAGACCCATACCATTCTGAACAACAGACTATGAACACTCGGTTAACTAGGGAGGAAGATAGTAAATAAACTGTCAATCACACCAATCTGAACAACAAGCTATGAACACTCGGTTAACTAGGGAGGAAGATAGCAAATAAACTATCAATGACACCATTCTGAACAACAAGCTATGAACACTCGGTTAACCAGGGAGGAAGATAGCAAATAAATAGATAATAACACCACTATGGGAATATGGGATTCCAACACTTTTTAATAATCAAATAACAAAACCAACTCGTATACACAAAGTTATTTGTTGGTAGATCTGTTGAATGTGTCATTGATGAATTTATATTAATTTCCCTTCAAAGGAGCTCAATATATGTTAACAGTTCTAGAGTCCCACCCCATTATCCACTGATCCAATGTACACGACTTACTTGACACTTCGTATCACTAAGGTATTCCTCTCCGGAAACCAGGATGACCACCCCTCAAGCTCAACTCTTAGGCCTATATCACACCAGGATGACCACCCCTCAATCTCAACTCTTAGGCCTATACACGCTAGGATGACCACCCCTCAAGCTCAACTACTCAGGCCTATATTACACTAGGATGACCACCCCTCAAGCTCAACCCTCAGGCCTATATCACACTAGGATGACCACCCCTCAAGCTCAACTCTCAGGCCTATATCACACTAGGATGTCAAGGCGACAGCGAGGTCATTAAAAAAAACATGGGTGCACAAAACACCTGGCATGGGTGCCAGTCAGGTGGAGATGCCAGTATGGGTGACGAGACATTGCACTAGTGTTGTTCTGTCATACGAAAACAGGGAGTGAGGTCAGGGTGACAGACCCCACAAATGCGAACTGCCGTGGTATCCTAGTGTGATATAGACCTCACTCTGACACTTCACGTCTGTGACGTCAAAAGCACGCTTAGTGCTATCTACCTCAACCCTCCACTAACAATTTCCACAGGTGTGACGTGTCTGGTATCACGGGAAGTTCGGGTTTTAAATCCTGGTCGGGTGTGATAGGTATGTTGTTTCATAGTGTGTTGTCCACGCTTATTCCATGCTAATGCCGGTGCATTTGCTTTCCACCCCATCTTCTTAATTCTTAGCCCATTAGCGTAATTAAATAGATAAGATGCGGTTTTAAATGGGAAATAGTCCCGACTGCTGTCACTGGTAGTTTGTGCACCGAGTGTACTAGGAAGTCTCCCTCCCGCACGAGAACATACACACTCACACACACGTCAGAGGTTTATTCCCAGATATCGGTGTACACGGGAATGCCATTACTCGCTCTCTCTCCTCCTCGTATGATCCACGCCGGCCTATTTGGTCTCCGACCAGATTATCATTTTATTCATCAGAGTCTTGATCAACCCTCTCCTGAGACTCGACTCTGCCACGCTCCTGAATACCCAGAGTTCATTGACCTGTTTACATCGCACACCAGCATTGACATGGAGAAATATAGACATGTAATCCAACACCAAGGTCTGTATATACATTCAAGTTTTTGTGAAGTTTCTATTTTTCTGGATAATATTATTTATTATTAAGTGTTCGGTATTAAAACAGGTCTATTAATTTTGTCATTGAAATTAGACTACCAATGAGCCTTGTATTCTGCCTCCTCCAGTCGGTCCCCCTGATTTTCTCAAGTCTTCTCCATCACCACATTTCAAAGCTATCCCTGTATTTCTTTTCCATCTTACTAAGAGTCCAAGTTTCTGCTCCATACAGTATGATGCTCCAAATTTAGCATTTCATTAGTTTCTTCCTCAGTTATAAACTCAATACGATGGTCAGCAGTAACCTCTTATCGTTGAAAGCTTCCTTGGTGATCCTCAACATAACTTCCTTGGTGCAGTAGTCATCCTTTATCAGCAGACTTCCCAGGTACTTTAACTGTTTAATGTTTTCCAACTCCTGGTTTCCAATTCTGATTTTCAGTGGCTCATTTTTGAAATAACCATCACTTTTGACTTCTAGATGTTGGTCTCCATGCTATATCTTCTCCCTATCTCCACCAGCCGGTCCATTATTTCCTGCAACTCCTCTATATTTAGGGCCAGCATAAGTTATAAGAATACCAAATAATTCATTTTTAGAATGTTTGTCTGTCTGTCTGCTTGTATATTACCGGTAAACTAAAAAAGTACTCATCCTATCAAGACGAGACTTCTTTTTTCCTCCGTATCTTTCAGTTAACAGGATACGCTATATAACATCATGCTATGCCATCAGCAAGTTAGTCAGTGTCAAAAAAACCTAACGTAACCAGTGAAAATACGTAGCGGCTGGTGTTACGGGTACGGGTACGGAATGGCTGTGGTGGTAAGGAGGTGGAGTGGTTGGTTCTTGATTTTTTAGTAATATTCGTTCGTAAATAAACCACTGCTCTCGACTAGGTTTAATTCTTTTTTAGCATTTGAAGTTGAATGCGTTAGCGCTGCGATTAATATTCTTGCTCACTCTTTGTTAATAAGCCAAAAGCACAAATTTTACTTTCTCTCGAACCTTCGTAGAGAAAGTATTGTGATTTTCAAAAAAATCGAATTTGAGATATTGATAAATGTCGACGTTTCATGACCCCCTTAAATCAAAAAGGGGGTTTTCATGTTGCCGTCTCTCTGTCAGTCTGTAACTCGGGCTAGAGCCGAAACTATTTTACCAATTGGGTAAAACTTGGTATCTGAGATTTTAATAATATCCCCCCAAGGGGTTTTTAGAATTATATTTCCAACCCTACAGTTGAGGGTAGTTTAATGAAGGGAAAAAAGAGAATAAAAAATCGATTTTTATCTACTTTCAATTTTTCGTCAATATAACTTTAAGGGTTCCGGTCTGATGCGTACATTCTAATTTTTTACCATATCTCTGTAACTCTTTGAGATATGAAATTACTTATCATTGCAAATATGTAGGTCTATTTATAATACAAATCTTTTATTTGAAACATATTTTTTATAAAACCATAAAATTTCAAGCTATACTCAAATATAAACACTTTTTAAGTCAGGTCTTTGAAAATTAATTTGATTCTTATGCTCTTTGGTTGACAGAGATGTCTTTCTTTTCTCAATTTTTTTAGTTCCCAATGCTATAGAGTAAGTAAGTAACAGTATATGTTATTTCATTTATGATCTTTGATGTAGGGTTTCTACAACAATGTATAACCCTAATATTTCGATTGATAGTAAGGTTGTATCTTCTTTTTTATTATACATATCATTGATTATCTCACTTGATAAAATTTTCACCAACTTTCCAATAGTATGAAGTAAAATCAATTATCTTTAATACAAATACGGTATTTACAAGCTTGTTAATTTAAATGATTATCTATTTAGTATTTTGCATATCACATAATAGTTTCTCTTAACTATTTCCATTTCTATTGTTTGATTTTTTTAATTCACAATTTTAAAACATATCTTTATACAATAATTTGAAATAACATTGGTTTTCCTCAGATTTAAAGATGGTGAAAAATCACCGAATCATGTCGTCATCGTAGAAGAAAAGTATATAAAATAAGGAGAAGGGAATAAAAAATAAGATACAGCCTTACTATCAATTATTATTACTCATTACCAAATAAACATGAACATTATAGATCTATTATTTCATTTCACAAAACTTACGAGTTTTTATTAAATGCATATTTTAAGATAAAAGTGGGAGAAATTCTGGACCGGCAGCGCACCATACCGGTTTTTTTTTGTGTGTGTGATAGGGGGGCTATCAATATAGAGTGCCGCTTTAAATTTAATCTAATTTTATTTAATAGAGAACAAATTTAAACTATTTTCTTTTGGTGTTAATTGCAATAAGGACTCACGTAAAAGGAATGGATAAATGTAAACTATTTCTTTTGTTTCTTTACTACAGGTAGTCGTTAATAATTGACGCTTCACACAAATAAAACCATCACCTCATACGGGTCTGAAATGGTGTGTTAGGTAGTTTACTAGCCAATCCACTGAAAAAAAAAGTTAATTTTGCTAACTTGAACGAAGGCGTGGGCAAAAATCTAGCAATTTATAAAACTATAAATGTATCCATTTTAATCTACAATATTTACCCTTAACTTAACTAATGTAATAGGGGTAAGGTAGGTTGATATATGATTGAATGTACCCAAATGTGTGTGAAGAGAGATTGGGAAAACATTTTGGACTGGCTCCCCTCAATACACTCCACCAGGATTCTATTCCTGACATCCCTGTCCCCCCCTGAAACCAGGTTAAATGATCTTGAAGCTTAGTCCATGGGCCAATTCCATTAAATTGTCAACATGACTGTATTATTATTATTATTATTATTATTATTATTATTATTATTATTATTATTATTATTATCATCACCGCGTCTTACTATCCGTTCGGGTTGTACGCACTTACGCTAATGTGTAATGGTAGAGTGATTGTGAGATGAAATGAAGGACCTACAGTTTAACGTGGGATCCGAACCACGGTGGAGGCCTGGCATTCCACACATTCACAAGTTGTGATTAATAAACGTCTTGTCAGAGGGGAAGGAAGGGTTTGGCAATCATATAAAAACGTGACTGTAGACTCGTACAAAGGCACGAGTCTCGTCTGGTCTGGTACACAAATGCTAGATGGGATGAAGGAGGCTAAATGAAGGGTGGAAATGTTCTAAATGCCATTTTTTTGAAAACGTGTGTTTTGGTGGAGCCATGCACGATAGTTTAAGTCTGTTTCACGTTACAATAGTCTTTGGAAGTAGTTGATATTAATGCCAATATAAAGCGCTAGTTGTATATGCCACTGCCTTGGTCTGCCGGCAGTTCCAAGTGTCTTGTCTTAATGCTGCACCTAGTACAGCTGGTAGACCATAGCCCACTTGGAACTTAGGATAAGTAGACTGGCTATGTGTGGTACTTAGAACGTTCTTAGCTATTGTAGTTTATTATTTAACTAGGTATGGTTCAATTATTAATTGGTTTGAGTTAAACCTTAATTATCGTATGATATAATGTACATAGTAGTTAATATTATTTTCAAGAGAAAAATGCATACAATTTTAAATCCAAGAACTTTTTTGTCTTTCCTATAAAATTTTATTTTTGACACGTTTGACTTTTCCATCCTTTTAATGGTTTACCATTCTTTTTAATATTCGATGCGGGTGCATTTCCTCTAAACTGTACGTTACTCGTCCCTGCACCCTTATTTCGGGTAGTACGGCCAGGTAGTAAGACGCGAAGAGGAATATCAGGCTTTATTTGTTTTAAAATCTGTTGGCCATCGAAGCTACAAAATTTACAAAATCAAGGAAAATCGATTGATATTGGTTAAATGTATTTTTAATTGTAAAAAAAGAATAGTAAATAAATAATTAATCCTATATAATCCTAAATACAATTTAATATAGTCCATTAGAGGTTGTAATACTACTTTCAAATTTAAGTAAACAGTAATCTACCCTTGAAATTATATTTCTCCGATAAACAAGTAGACCTGTACACTGTTTTTGTACCCGCGTCTTAACACGTGTTTGGGTTATAAACTACTAAAATTAAGCTACAGTGCTAGGGATGAGGAAGATTCAATCTTGAGGAAGTGTACCCACATTTGCATTAAGGGAGTTTTAAAACCATTTTATAAATACCCCCTTCGGTACACCATATTGGTATTCGAAACGTTATCTCCCTCTCATCAGCAATCCAGTTTATTGCGAGATTTACTCACTAGATCATGCATGTCTGTCAAACTTGCAGCCCACAGCCCGCAGCCCGCATGTGGCCCGATCCATGATATGTGCAGCCACCGGATCTTTTGATGAACCAGCATACAATGCGACCCGAGTCTTCATTTTATAAACTAATGTATAGAAATACTCATTTTGGGATTGAGACACTTGTAAATTGGGTACTATTTTAGATAATCTGGCAATTATTGAGGTTGTTGCACCAAATCTTTACCCACCAGAGATCTATTTCCAAAAATTATCGAATTTATGCACCCAACATGCGCATTGTTTGGCAGAACTAAGTTTGTGAAAATTTCTTTTTTTCTAGTAGGGACAAGCATTTACCATAAATAAATAATTAATTTGAAAGGGACTTTAAAATAAGATATAAATCCTAGCACTTACACTATTGATACAAATAAAAGGTTTCAAATCTCTGGAAAAAATAGAGGGTAAGTGGTAAGTCATACAATTTTACATTAATTTTCTTATTGTAACTATAAGAACTTAAAATCATTATTTTTACCAAGGTAGTTGGTAATATTTTTTTTTTAAATGCGGTTCCCTAAATGTTTTCAGTTGTCAATGAAGTATTTATGATCAAACGAGTTAGACCCGCATGTGGCCTCCGGGGCAGTTATACAGTGCTACTTATTATAAAATAAAACTATCTAAAGATATTCATTTTGAATCAACTCATCACTAAGACCATTCTCAACTATTTTGACTTGGCCTAAAGATTTGAAGACAAAGCATCTAAATATTATCAAGATTGAAGAGAATCCACCAAACCATTGGGGCTCTAGCCCCAGATACACACACATAATTATAAAATACCCCCTCTTTATTTAGTTCACTCTTAACTTCGTGGTTGAAAATGTTTCAGATTACAATACTCTCTCTATATAAAAAGGCACATAATTGTTCTATAGTTCATATAGTCACAACTTTTTTTAAAAATAAAACATAGAAGGTAAAGACATGACAATGGAGATTGTTTAATCCCCTCTCTAAATACCAGTGGTAGAGTTAACTGTTGGTTATTGAAACAAAACGCGGGTAAAGGTGGTCGATAGGGAGGGAGGGGGGTGGTCGTTTGTCAAAACCCTGTGACAGGAGTCGGCAGATCATGAGTCACTTTTATAGTTCATGCGAGCCTTGTAATTGTCTAATTGAATTTAATTGTTCTGACAGACGGCCGGTCCGGTATTGTTCCAATATGAATGTGGGTGGCATCCATCTTGTTATACGCGCACTGCTGGCTGGGATGGTCGGTTTTAAATGAGGTTCCGATATCAAGCCAATGGTTGGTTGTTTTTACACACGTGGTTTTCACAACATGGAATGTTTAGAAATTGGCGTGTGATGTATGAGAGTAATAAATAATTATGTGACCTATGGTCATACTACAATATTTTCTGTTGATACGTTTTTTTTAATTCATATTAGTGGTGTCATGTACCAATGAAACCATATTAAGTTTAACTCGTTTCCATGCATTATGGATTAGATGTTTCAATTTGTACATCTTTTACGGTTCAAGCAATCATGACCACAACTCCATGGTTTGGAGAAAAACAAATATACAAATATACATATTTACCCACCTCATCCTACTATACACACTTCAATTACACTAGAAGGTAAGTAGGTATAAGTAAAGTGGACTTGAATGAAAATGTACCCACGTTTGCCAGGATGTAACGTGAACAAAATTAAGAAAAATGTACCTGAAATAACCCAGCTGGGATCCAAACCCTAACATCCACGTCACTTGCAAATCTGACAAGACGAGCCTGACATTTGGTACATGTGGCCACCGGCGTGGGTGTAGAAACTTCTTGATGTCTGGGTGCTTCCAATCATTGGTGTCTGGGTGCTTTCAATCGTTGGTGTCTGGGTGCTTCCAAGATTGATGTTTGGGTCCTTTCAATCATTGGTATCTGGGTGCTTCCAATCATTGGTGTTTGGGTGCTTCCAATAATTGGTGTAACTTATTTTTAGGTGATGAAACCTGGTTCATATAAATAAAAGACACCTTCAGAGAACTCCTACAACCAGATGGTCTGGTTTAAAATAAAGTAATTATAATGAATTATGTGTTTGGCTCAATTGTGGAGTAACAATTTAATATACCTATTTGTCAAGTAATTAAACAATGAGCCGTCAACACAATGCATCTTGCTATATCCATGACTGATATAAACAACACAAACTAGCTACCTCCACCATCGACCTTCTAGCTTTAATAATGGTCCCACGTTAATATTGTTCAACCCGTATTACCACTCATTTGGGATATGTGTGTTTGATTATTCTTTTGGGGTAGTAATAAATAATATAAGAAGATAAGGAGGGAAACTATTTGTTAAAAAACAGCCTGAGCACATCAAGCCGGGATTCAGACCCTAACCAGCAAACCAGACAACAAGATCCTGACATTCAGTCACCATGACCAAAGATGCTGAACAAACTTTTTAAAATTAAAACTAATGGTCAAAGGAGGAAAACTAGAAGGAATACATTGCAACCTTAGCAGCCTTTTGGTAAATCTCAACAACATTAAAACAACTAAAAATATCTGATGGGGGATGAAGTCATCAAGACCTTTGTGACAAAGAGACAAAACATGCTTAAAGTGTCAAAATGACTTCCCAACCATCGCTAGTTCTAAAATACTAACATTTTATGAAGGAAAACAAATGTTTTAAAAATCTGACAGCTTTCAAGAATTATATTCCATAAAAGCATAGGGTCTATATTACAACTTTTTGTTGTTAATTTGTGTACCGTGTCTGGCTGGCTATTCGTTCAGGAGATATACATACATTATTGGGCTTGGGATGATGTAGGTTGAATTTAGAAGAAATGTTTCATCATTCGCGTGGGGTGGAAAATTGTTTAGGTAAAACTACCCTCAGTACATCTGACCTGGACTCGAAACTGACCCTTGCCGTGATCCTCAGTCCAATCTATTACGAGAGTGATGACTTAGACCGTGCGACCACCGAAGTGAAGTTTATATAACCCTCACATCAAACAAATGGAAAGCTAGATTCTCGCAGGACCAAATGCCACAACCACACGTCACTTCCTCATCCTTACTAATAATACTGATCCAACAATCAACTAAACATTTAAAATATAAATAATAAAATAGCTAGGAGTATAAAGCCGATGCATCACTATTGGTTGTGCTGTGTTCGATAGTATATTTATCATGGTTCATGTTCATGTTCATGTTCATGTTCATGTTCATGTTGTTTTTATATTTTAATACGGCTATATTTGGTTTTCATATATGATGGTAAATCAGGAAAACATTATTGTGGTTTAGGTAGTCCTAGGGTAATATGAGCTAGCTCGTGTGTTAGAGGATAGTCTAGTGTGCTGTTTCCCAGCCACAACTAGTCGCCATAGTAGCAGCACTTCCCTCGCTTGTATTGCGTTGTGTTACTTGTTTTTCATCCCTTATCGAGGCTGAGTATCCTACTCCCCCGTCATCTCCTGCCCTGCAATTATTGCACCACCTGCGCTAGAGTAATCACCGTTTCAATATTTTTGTTTCCGAGTCGAGCTTGTCCGTGGCTGCGGGGATCCTAGAGTCTCAGGACAACAGTGGTCTATGTCACACACTTCCCTTGCAAACAATATCGAGCATGACATTCGTGGTATTTCTTTTAAACTAGTAAACATACGCGTGGGACTTTATTTTTAATATAACCTGCTCACCAAGCCTAAGCACCCACTCTGCTTCCACCCATATTTACACTAGTATGGTAGGGATGAGGAGGGTAAATTTTGGATCAAAGGTACACACATCTGCATGGAGTAAAGGGGGAAACTATTTAGAAAATACTCAATACACCCGGCTGGGATTTTAACGCAAATATTGCCATCAACAGCAAATCAGATCAGATGAGACTGGCGCCTTAGACTACGTGCCACCATTGCGAGTATGTGGAGTTTAACTGTATATTAGATTTATTTATATGTGTTTTTTTAATGCTAGGCCTACATTTACAACAATGGTATTAACGGCTGAATCGAAGATAAAGAAGGAAGAAGTACACTTCCATTAGTATTAATAGAAGAGAAAAAGGTTTGAATAGTATATTTAAAAATATATAAAGACACAAATCCAGAGCTTCATCTTAACCGTGATCTTGTTAAATGCGATTCTAACGTCTAAGGCCACGCGACCATCAGTGTAAGGCCACAGTATAAAGTACTAGGCGCAAACAGGGCTATTATCAACTGGGACAAGCGTTGTTGTTAGCAAGTGGGACAAGCGGGGCTATTAGAAACTGGGACAAGCGTGGTTGTTATCAACTGGGACAAGCGAAGCTATTAGAAACTGGGACAAGCGATGGTTGTTAGAAACTGGGACAAGTAGGGCTATTAGAAACTGGGACAAGCGTGGTTGTTATCAACTGGGACAAACGGGGCTATTAGAAACTGGGACAAGCGTGGTTGTTAGAAACTGGGACAAGTAAGGCTATTAGAAACTGGGACAAGCGTGGTTGTTAGCAACTGGGACAAGCGGGGCTATTAGAAACTGGGACAAGCGTGGTTGTTATCAACTGGGACAAGCGAAGCTATTAGAAACTGGGACAAGCGATGGTTGTTAGAAACTGGGACAAGTAGGGCTATTAGAAACTGGGACAAGCGTGGTTGTTAGCAACTGTGACAAGCGAAGCTATTAGAAACTGCGAAAAGCGTGGTTGTTAGCAACTGGGACAAGCGAAGCTATTAGAAACTGGGAAAAGCGTGGTTGTTAGCAACTGGGACAAGCGAAGCTATTAGAAACTGGGAAAAGCGTGGTTGTTAGCAACTGGGACAAACGGGGCTATTAGAAATGGGGACAAGCGTGGTTGTTATCAACTGGGACAAGCGAAGCTATTAGAAACTGGGACAAGCGTGGTTGTTAGAAACTGGGACAAGTAGAGGCTATTAGAAACTGGGAAAAGCTTGGTTGTTAGCAACTGGGACAAACGGGGCTATTAGAAATGGGGACAAGCGGGGTTATTAGAAACTGGGACAAGCGAAGCTATTAGAAACTGGGAAAAGCGTGGTTGTTAGCAACTGGGTCAAGCGGGGCTATTAGAAACTGGGACAAGCGTGGTTGTTAGCAACTGGGACAAACGGGGCTATTAGAAATGGGGACAAGCGGGGTTATTAGAAACTGGGACAAGCGGGGCTATTAGAATCTGGGACAAGCGTGGTTGTTAGCAACTGGGACAAACGGGGCTATTAGAAACTGGGACAAGCGTTGTTGTTAGAAACTGGGACAAGCGGGGCTATTAGAAACTGGGACAAGCTTGGTTGTTAGCAACTGGGACAAACGGGGCTATTAGAAACTGGGACAAGCGTGGTTGTTAGAAACTGGGACAAGTAGGGCTATTAGAAACTGGGACAAGCGTGGTTGTTAGCAA
>CABFWO010003965.1:19464-74467 GCA_902155825.1 Timema genevievae
AGTGATGTGTCATCGTAGTGACTAGTCACCTAGTATATTTGACCATGGCCAGGTCCTTGAGTTCATGTTGACAGCTTTTTAGCCAGTGATGTGTCATCGTAGTGACTAGTCACCTAGTATATTTGACCATGGCCAGGTCCTTGAGTTCATGTTGACAGCTTTTTAGCCAGTGATGTGTCATCGTAGTGACTAGTCACCTAGTATATTTGACCATGGCCAGGTCCTTGAGTTCATGTTGACAGCTTTTTAGCTAGTGATGTGTCATCGTAGTGACTAGTCACCTAGTAGACTTGATCATGGTCAATAAACTTAAGACTCATATAAGTGCTCATGAGGTCTAGGGTGTCCAACATGCAATATATTGGATTCCCAGTTGGAATAGTTGAAGTTAGATTCCCGGCAAGTTGTATTGATGCTAGAGCTTCCTCCACCTTACTCATCCTTACCTCTTTGATTAATATGCTAATAGCCTTGATATTCAAACGTATGAAACAAAAGAAACTCCTCTTAAAATGATGCCGAAAGATTTTGTTTCAGATCTTAGTGGAGTCAAAAATTTAATGAATCTTATTATTTAGTGTTGCTCTTACAATGTTTACTAATGTCACTTAAGCACAAGCAACACATCACAAGCGATTTTATATAATGACGTTAGAGTGATAAGGTAAATAAACAGGTAATGAATCAGCATTCGTCTGAATACAATTTTCATTCGGATTCAACCCTCCAATCAAACACGATAGCATTCGGCTAACTCTTAGAATAACGGTCCATTTGGTTTGTACAAAAATGATACAAAGTAATCTGTGAAAGGGAAACTTTATAAGACCACCTGGACGTGAATAATATCCCTACACTACATATGTTATTGCAGGTAATTTTTTACACCCATTAGTTTTTCCACCCCATTATCTGGGTCAGTTTTTTATATCCAAGCCATATATTTTCAACTACCAGATAGGGCTGTCTTAGCTTCATATGCCTTATAATCCAACTTAAGACTACGGCAGGTAAAATATCCTGTCCCAGGCCATTAATTTATCAACGTGAAAGAATAAACCTAAATTTTGCCAATAATAAATATTTCAGCCATGTCAGTAATCGAATCCAAACCCTTAGATTAGTAGACAGACACGCTACCGACAGAGCTAAGGTGTCGGTTTATTGTAGTAATACAATACTTTGGAGAAACCCTCAAACATTGCAAGCCAAATAGATTATCACTTTATAATAGTTCTGATATTGTAAGAATGTGCTAGAAATTATCAATTTATAATCAAGGGAAAATATCTAAGAAACATATTTTTATATACAATCATATATAGTCATAGTAGTTATAGTATTACATGTATAATTCTAGTACATTTTTAAAACATCATAAAAATTACGAAGTGTTAATATTTTAGGTGTGGTATGTTTGATAGTTTCTGACGAAAGTGTACCTAACATGCAGAGTGAAGACAAATGAGTCTTGTCCAAGTTGCATTCTCGGACCCAATTCTGGATAAAAAGTACCATAAGCAACACTTCTCGTTTAAGATGAAGTATTTTGTTCATGCAGAAGATGAGTTGTCATGAACAACTTGGAAATACTTTTATAAGGGAACTACTTGTATAATTTTTCTAAGAAGCTAATATTATATTAATTTTTGAAGTCCACTCACTGGGTGATGTACATATTCTACTCATTCAAATGTATCTAGTATCGCAGTAGAGTTGTAGGTACAGGGTGTGGGCACCCCCCTTTGCGCCCAAAAGTATCGTCCGCTTCCGTTGATATCAACGCCGGTGGCTGTAATATGCTGCCCACTGTCAACCAATATTACTCTCAAAACTGCTGGCTCCACAATCCCAGAGCAAAACAATGTTAACTCCAAGAGTGTTGCTGGAATACAGTAAACTGGGTAACCGGCCCTGTGGTGTTGTGGTTAGTGTACCTGGCTAATATCCTAGAACCCCGGGTTCGATTTACGGCTGGTACCTTGAGAATTTTTTTATTTATTTTTTGCCGAAAGGGGAACCACCCCAACGGTCACCAGGGTTTGGTTAGTTAAACTTAAGAGATTCCACAATCTCATATTCACCATCACCTCATCCTATCGGGACATGGAAAGAGCCTCCACGGAAATGATGTACGATTAGTACATTCGGGCGTCCCCTAGGCAACGGTACTTTAGTATTGGCTAGTCTTTCCACAAACTGGGCTACGAATTGCGTAGTCCAGACGTACAATTGTATTATAAACACATTGGGTTAAACTTGAGTTCACAACAATATACAGAAATTGCTCTTCTAAACTACAGTGAGACTGGGTTAAACTTTCATTTTACAACAATAATTTATACATAAATTGCTTTGCTGGAATACAGTATATTGGGATAAACTTGCATTCGACAACAATATACAGAAATTGCTCTGCTAGAATACATTACTTTGGGTTAAACTTGCGTTATACAACAATAAACAGAAATTTCTCTTCTAAAATACAGTGGAACTAGGTTAAACTTCCGTTCTACAACAATATACTAAATTGATCTGCTGGAATACAGTGCATTGGGTTAAACTTGCGTTCGACAACAATATAAAGAAATTTCTCTGCTGAAATAGAGTGGAACTGGGCTATATCTGCGTTATGCTACACCATACAGAGAGTGCTAGTCTTAATTTTTCATTATGTATCAATATATTTTTACATTGTCATCATCTAAATTTTATTGAGGGCTAGAATAAATTTTCAGTATTAGGCTATATAACATAGGCGTCCGGTTAACTGATAGACTATATTATTTTATTGTATTTAAATCCAATAAAAATTATGTTCTTTTTTTAATAACTATTCTGTCTTAAGCTACGCGATCAACCGTTGAATCTTTCTGTTGAATATATAATTAATTTTTTCTATATTACTTTATCGTCAAATCAACTGCAGTCCAAAGAATAATTACAGAATATATTTCAATCAAAATCCAAAGAGAAACTATAGCTTGTGTTGGTTATTTTGTATTCACATTTGTGCGCGATTCGTGTTTATTTAACATTTAAAACTCACACATAGGTAACGTTCAACATCATTTTATTTGTTTTACATTTTTATAGATAAATATTTAACAAATGGCTAAATTTGTACCGTGGCTGCAAACTATCATCGCCACCAACCTCCGCCACTTTAAAAGAGTGTATACACACTTACCCCATGTTACGAGGAAGTCAGCGCCTCATCACGGACACTGCACGCATGTCAACACTGAACACTGCTTATCGTTCGAGTTTGGCAAGAAAACAAGAATGAAGTCACGAAGTGGCATGTGACCCCTGTTTGCTTGTACTGTATACCCGAGTTCAAGACACTGCGCAAGCGCTAAAGCTTGGTGAAGGGAGCGAGAAGTGCTATCACGTGTGTCTCCCTGATATCTCCCTACCATTTTCCCCCGCTGTTCAAATTGAAATATAAGCTAGTACCCAAAATGGAACTTGACTCTTTGATGCTAATAGGAATTAAAGACTTACCAACATGTAAATGATCGTTATTTTGGAAAAGGCTTTTTTTTATATAATTTTTTATTTGAAAACTTGACAACTAAACTCATTCTAAATTATGTAGGGCTTAAATTTTATTATATCTCGACTCTTTTTTTTACCAAATTAAATTTCTTTTGGAATTAGAATTTGCTTTGGATACTAACATAACATGGTCTTAAACTTTTTGATCCGAGTTTGGATGATTTTTTCACAAGTCAAAATTATTTAATTTAATCTTCGTGCACTCTCTTGCACTTTATTTATTCAGCCTTATACTTACAGTTGTAGTGAGTCAGAGCGTAGCTAATAATGTTTGGTATCATATTTTCAAGTTTAATGCTATTGGGAAATACATTAGATGTTTCTAGTATGTTAGGAATTTTTTGTAAACTTAGTAGATAGGTTAGAAAGGAAATAAGTACTGTCGTGTCTAAGATACAACCCACCCTCACGGGTTATTAGTTGATAATAATAATATTTCTAATAAACATTAGATCCAGGTGTATAGTTACGAGTGAAACTCTACTAGTTATTTTATAGATAAGGACATGTGATATCTATGGACTTTTAAGGCAAGATTAATACCATGCGTTTACATTTATCTTTTGAACGACTTAGCCCTAATGTGTAGATGATAGGTTTTATCTATGTTTAAAATCTAATTTGCGTATAGTTCGCAATAATCAATTTTGTTTACATTTGAACTGGTAATGTTTCCTTACGATGAATATTCTCTAATTTAGTTAAATGTGCTTTGAACAATTTCATTTAATATTGTTATGTATACTTAAGTACATATATTGCGTCCTGATAAATATTATTGAATTGTATACTATTGCGCACTGTCCGCAATCTCTAAATATTATATTGTTTACCTTTTGAGTCGTATTCATTACTCTGATAATAAACGGCCTTCAGGCCAATGTTAATTTCATGTCATTCGCTATGCTTTTACATTAAGCAAAATCCAAATTCGCTCATTATCAATAGTTGAATACACTATTCTACTAAAAGTTAAGATAGCTAGGTTTGGATATTTGGGCTTGGCATATTTGAGTGTAGGTCAAATAAAGATCTCTGGTGATCTGCCTTTTTTTATTCTTTGTCTTGTAACCCCCACACAACCGGATTGAAATTTTCCCATTAAAAGGCATCTTAAACTTCAGAGTAGACAAGAAAATTATCCAATAAAATCTTATGTACAATATAGTACAGTACATTTGTGTAATAGCAATGTCACTTTAATATACCAAGAAAACTTCCAAATGAACTTAGGAATGCCTGAGTATGTGCAACTATGTTTATGATTATTTTACTTATATTGAGGTCTGAACTTGTTGGGCCACTTAGCTGCTGGCATGAATTAGTTTAAAATAAAAAATCTGATTCTTTGTATTCTCATATTAGAGAGCCTACGAATGTGAAATTGAGAGTTTATGTGTATATATATACATACTTTTGTGAGCCTGAAACCTTCAACCGCTTGACCACTATAACTACTGTTTACGCTAAAATCAAGAATATGGTTTAAATTTGGCATTGATTTATGTACCTGAGATAATTTTGGGGTGTTCATCTCGGATTTATTATCTTTGCCCTAACGTTATGTTGTGAGTCTCATCCCTTGGATAACGTGATGAGATACATTATGTGAATGGTTCCAAAACCAGAAAGAATAAAGAGGTAAAAGCTAATAATAAGTACTCAGGGAAACTTTAAAATGTGACACAAGTACTTTCTTTTAACTTATAAATATATTTCTAGCTTTAAACCTTAGACTGCTGACCGCTGCCACAGATAACTGCAATACTGATATAAGTAAAATAGCAGGCTGAAACACAGAATACGCCTGCGTGATTTTAAGTGTGTGATTCTCTTCTGTCTTGTTATTTTATTTTAAATATATGTCACCGTCCAAACCCGATTTCCAGAACAAGCTAGATCGGACTAGGCCAAATGGATACATCCTGCCGCTTGTAGGAAAAACTGATATAGCCTGATGTTTTTAGGCAGTACTAGTTTTCATTCTTCTTAACCCATACGATGAATCAACCTTGGACAAGTTTCATCATTCACAGTTTATGTACAAATGTCAGCTAACCTAACCTAACCTAACCTACACCTGGTTTGGCCTAATAAAATTGTAGGCTATACTAATTTATCCTATGAGCTAAGCCAAAATTTTAGGATTAACAAATTTAGACTAGGCTAAATTGATAAATCCTGAGGCTCTTAGGATGTATCAATTAGGTCTTGTCCGATCTAGTTTGTCCTGGAATAGGGTTTGGATGGTAAAACACACACACATATATATACATATATATATGGCCAAGAGCCCGTGGAACAGACAACGGTAGCAAGTAACGGTATAACATGTATGTATAAATTACTTTCATCCAAACTAAAGGATTTTTTTAATGAATATTGCTGTAATTAATTACATAAATTTGACATTTACTGCTTGTAATGGCCATGGCACAAGGCTACGCTTCCTTCAGCCTTGACTCGCCGACAAATGTGTTCCTCCTCGAAGGATGCTTTCCCCTCCATCTTCTTTCCTCCACACCACCCTGGGCTCGGGGAATCCCTTCGCTTGCCCATTACTATGACTCAACTTTGTCTAAAGACGCGCGGGAGTAGCGCCTTAGAGACCATGCGGCCACCGAAGCCGGTAGATAGGATTCTGTGTTAATATTCTTTCTAAACAGGAGTTATATAATACTTTTTTTCATAATTCATAGTAAATAAATTATATCTATTGAGAAGTTGAATTTTTGAAACAATATTGAATAATTTTAGTTTTCTAAAGTCGGAGCAAGCAGGTTTGTAGTTGCAAAAGAAACCATGTTCCCCTTTCAAAAATAAAAAATATCGATTAAATGCTTTTTACTTTATCTCGGAGGGCTCGTTGTGCTGACCACATGCCACCCTCTAAAATATTATATACACACACATTGCTCAACTCTGGTTTTAGTGAACTCGGTTGTAGTGAACATCCGGCTAAAGCGAACCTAATTAATTTGTTCCTAGCCAAATTAATTTCAATATGTAAAGTATTTAGCTTATTATTAACCATCAGATTTGGTTTTAGTGAATCTAAAAACTAAAACATCCTAGGAAAAATGTAATTCTATCATTGTAACTCTTTGAAAACAATCCTTTATTTTTGATTGAACTTAAAACTTGAAGAAACAGTTTCACTACCAGAGTTCTGATTTTGGTAGCACATAGATCAACTAAAATTATGGAATGGGAAGGGGATGAAAATCTGAGTGCAGACAGCCACTTATTTGAGTGAAAAATTGCATAGGGGTGCAATATACATGTTCACAATTATTGATGATTTTTACAGATAAACTTTTAGTAACTTTCTAAGAACAAATTAAGAAGTTCTTTCAAATTTAAAGAATGGAAAGCTTGTGCCGAAAATCAGATAGGAAAGCGATTGAAGTCTATACAAACCGACAATGGGAGAAATACGTTTCATGATTTTTTTTTTAGCAGAAAATAGTATTAAGCATCAGAGAATGGTAACACACTACCCAGAACAAAATGGCATCGTAGAACGTGCCAATAGGACCATAATAGAGAGGAATCGATCACTATTTCAAGACGTTTATTCAGGCAAACAATATTGGGCAGAGGCTGCAAATACTGCAAATCTGAAAAATCAGTCACCCCCAAAAGTTGTGAAGGGTGGCCTGGCAAAAGGGCTGATATTAGTCATTTAAGAGTTTTTGGTTGCATAGTATATAATATAACAAAACAAAATCGAAAGAAATTGAATCCCAAATGTAAGCGTCTAATTTTTCTTAGTTACAGTCAGCATACAAAAGGCTACCGTCTATTTGACCCTGAAAATCTAAAAAAGTTTGTTACTTCCCGTGATGTTATTTTCCTTGAAGATAAACCTGGCGGGATGGGGAATTGTAAATCATTTGGCTGAAAACAATGAGGAATTAAATAATGATGAGTGACATACCCTGTACTAATCACAATACACTGTTAGGGTAATCAAGTATTGTAGATTACGATGGGCAGGACATGCAGGGCGGATGGGAGATTCTAAAACTGTGTTCGGAGTACTGACTGGTAAACCCAATGGGAAGAGACCATTGGGAAGACCTAGACGCAGATGGGAGGATAACATTAAAATGGACCTGAAAGAGATAGGGTGTAATGAGGTGGACTGGATAGGACTAGCTCTAGAAGTGGCATACTTTTGTAAATACGGCAATGAACTTTCGCGTTCCTAATTCCATAGAATAAGATTAAGTCCGCCCTCTTACTACCCTCTGATTGGGGGAACTAAAGAGTAGCTAAACCAGCATACACTAGACCGTGGTTTAAATATACTTATTTGACTGATCTTTCTTCCGTATTAATCTCTAATAGTCACACAATTCTATGGTCTGACATTCCTGTGAACTGAAATGCTATGAAGAGATACATTGGCACTACAAACATTTTATATTAAAGGACAACGTGGTTATTATGATTATAACTATTATTACTATTACTATTATTTGCGATAGCTATGATGATAAGTGACTATTAAAAATTATTTAAACTAATGCTTAGAGTAAAATAGATGTAAACAATACAAATAATATGTGCGTTTTGAGGTTACAGCCATTTTCTTTAGCGTAGATAGACAGTGGAAATCACTTTCGCTAAGTTGAAGTACTTGTCACTTACAGACTACTGTCCGTCTTGATACTAAGTTGTGATTATTTTTACTTAAGATAATTATATCCCCCCTTCCTATCAGTATGTTTAATGTTCAATGTGACTTTTATGATCAAACAAGTTTGACACGCCTTGTCTATGACCTCATTCTTCCTATAAACTGGATTACCAGTGACGGGAAGGTCAAAATTTGAATTCCAGCTCATGTGTATTATTGGTGCTATTTTTAAATTTGGTTTGCGCTCTTTCCACGCAAATGTAGGATAATTTCCTCCTACCAAATTAGTGTAGTTAAATTTCAGTATCCTGGATAGGTCTTTGGACGTGGAAAGAGGCACTATGAAAGAGTTTCTAAAATATTGATATTAATATTTAGCCTCTATTAAAAATAAACACTCATTATGATGATACAATAAAAGTAGCGACTCAATCAACCACAAGTGTGCATTTTGTCCTCTGATTGGTACCCCTACCTCCTTAGCCTAGTGCACCTTTCAGGACGCTAGATAAGGAGAGGAACAAAATGTTGGATCGACATGTAAGTCACAATCCCACGACATCAAAGCGACAGTTCCCACAAAGCATCCCTTACGTATTAATGCAATTTGTTGCGCATCAAAGAGGAAGTTTTGTCTAGCTGAGTCTCTATTGCGGCCTGTTCTTAGAGCTTGGGCCCATGCAAGCTAAACAGGTTGTATAGTGGTATAATGTTTGGAAGGTGCTCTTAGAGTATCTATAGTGGTATCACGTTAGGAAGGTACGTTTAGTGGTATTAAAATAGAAAGTTACGTTTAGAATGTACATAGTGGTATCAAAGGGGTAAGGTACTTTAAGTGTATCTATAGTGGTATCAAAGTGGGAATCTACGTTTAGAATGTCTGTAGTGGTATCAAGGTAGGTAGTTAGGTTAAGAAAATAATAAATTATTTATATCAAAAGTATAAGAAAGTGACACTATTAATATCATGGTATCGGCACTATTGCTATATATTAAGGTTAACTTTGATCATACGATTTGATATAGGAATTTGTCTTAGTGTAGTAAATACATTTTGTGGTTCTCCGGTACATCTAATCTCTCGGTAATTGTGATTTTTATGACACTTTAAATGTTACTTAAACAACTAGTTTTTTTTATCCGTCTCATAAGGTATTTTTTCAGTTATGAGTGAAGTCACTATACATTCTATGTAAAAGTGAACAAACAATTCGTCCTAGCTTATGAATGTGGAAATGTCATTTATAAGCGTTTTAAATCTTGGAAAAATCCAGAGTAAGCGTGAATGTACACTTAGTTTTTACTGAAAGCAGAAGGTATTACAGGGCTAACTAAATGTACAATAAAGACTTTAATAGATAAGACGGATAGCAATCCCAATTTGACCCTAAGATTTTACCCTCCTTTTCTTTATTCCACTCACCACCTCCTCTCACCCTTTCCGTTACACCTACCCATGTCATTGACCCCCCATGAAGACGTCAGGATAGTTTGGTTGTCACTTTTACCGTTAGGTACTGTGAACTTACGTATTTTCTCCCGTGACGTCATCCACCAATCTCATCTCAGGAGATATAAGGACTAATGTCTACCATCTTGGTGGAGATTTTTTGACGTAATCAAACATGTTTTACCTGTTGACGTTCTTCTTCCACTATGATGATTCCTTATAAACATGTCACATGCATGAAGAGACAATTCACCTATTCTCCTCTTTAAGTATTCTTCCAGACGAGTTGAGAGCTGTTTAGAATAGGAAAGCAGAGTGACTATCGTAAATAATTAAACATTCACTCATACATTTCGAGTATAAATATATGGGACAGTCTTATAACATAAAGTATCGAACTAGGCTTTAAACCAGAGTACAATCTAACAATAACATTTAAGAGTATGGAATGGAACCTCAAATATTTTTTATGTGTCTACTATATCTACCTTGGTACATCATAAGTCATTGGACCACAGTTATGAGGAGTAGGACTCATCCTCTTGAGAATGTTGGTATGGAGGGAGAGGGTAGAGCGAGGGAGACAATACGATAAGGAAAGCAAGGAGTGTGCAAAGAGCAAGGCAGAAGAGGAGCGCAGAGATAAAGATTATGAAGGCAGGGATCATGAAGAATAAGACAGGAGAAAGGAAAGTAATTTTTAGATATTTTGCTGATAAGAGGAAGAATTATGTATGGTGTTATAAATTACGATGTACCAATGTATTATAATTAAGATGCATTACTCCGAGGTCTATTAAAAATTATATTCTTTCTCGCCCTTGGTGTTCAAATGCTGACTACATTAAGCATAGGATACGGGTAAAATATAATATGTTTATTCACCTTGCCGTGATAGACAATCAGCCTATATTCTCTCCTTTTTCTAGGAATAGTAAATGCCGAATTGGTGAAAACAAATTTAGAGAGACGAATTACATCCCTATTTCACATATCGTGATTGATATCCTTGAAAACCTGCATTTTATGCTGGACGCAAGAACACAGACAAGACCTACCAGTGTTCTCGAGAGCGATGTCATAGGGTAAGATGTCACACCTCCACCATTTCGGTGTAATAACATCCACATCAGAAAATCTATCAAGAACGGGGCCCATATACACCTTGTCTTTTCCAATGACCAAATTCCTGCACTGCAGCTTAACTTTGCTAAACGCCAGGTTTAAGGCGTGTCAGATATGCAAATTACACTCCCCTTTTAAATATTTTAACAATAACCTGAGTCATGGCAGTAAAGTCGATGCGTAGATTGGCATCATAGGGAAACTCGGGGACTATTAAAAGTTGGCGCTTCCAAGAAAACATATCGAAATTAATCGAGAGAAAGGCTTGTCGATTAAATGCAACAAACCAATCATGGGCTATTGATTTTAGGACTTATACAATAAAGCACAGAATTAACCTGTTTATGAACACGTGACAAGAAATCGGCACTTTTAAAAGATGCACTAGTACCCATGTTTAGTAATACAAAGCATGGTCTACAACCCACAATTAAAGGGACCACAATATCTAAAACATATGGAAGACCCTCACGGCGTGCTATCAGTTTTCCAACCAAGATCAACTCTTAAAATGGCTCATCTCCTGGCATTTAAAACAAAGGACATAAGGCAAGTCTCTCTTTCCTTGCCCAGAAATGTCAGGATTTGAATTAAACTTACCACTTGGTCTAATACCTCGTCACATAATAGAGTCCCTAGACATGAAAGAAGAAAACCATCTGGGATTCAAACCCACCCCTTGGCCTATAGCCTCGGCCAAGCTCTCGATTTTAGCCAGAAAAGTTCCTTCAGCTATGGAGGCTAGATAACGGAGCCAGAACACAGAATACGGCTTATTCGGAAAACCGAATAAGTGCAGGAACAAGGAAGAAACATTTTTAAGACAGTCTAAACTACCTGCCCCTTATTAAGATTTAGATCTAATATCCCAGCGACTTCAGAAACATAAAAAATGAAATTTCCAGAGGACTCATTTGGACTTTAGAAGCGCTGCACAAAAATACTGCACAAAATTTGGTTAGCTCTAGTGTAACGTTAACTTACAGTTAGTTACAATTGGATCCATCCCATTATAATGTTGATACGTAACTATCAATAATTCATACCACTCGCTCAATAATTCCGACC
Source organism: Timema genevievae (assembly GCA_902155825.1). NCBI lineage: Eukaryota > Metazoa > Arthropoda > Insecta > Phasmatodea > Timematidae > Timema > Timema genevievae. The sequence goes on from CABFWO010003965.1 coordinate 31,314, forward strand.
CAAATAGAATCCCTACAGTGGTACTATTCTCTGTTGTAGTCCCTGTAGGCTAATACGGAAAGATAATACGACACAGTATATTTCATACAGTACAATCTTCTGTAATATTACACTCATAATTGTTCAGGAACTTACCTTTGAAATCTTCTATCACTAGCCGCCACCAAAGCTGACCTACTCCGTGCAGCCATGTGGAGAATGGGCCGAGCTAACGCAAGTCTACTGTCAACACGTGATTGCTCTCAGTCTGGTCAGATAGAAACTGAGGCGTAACGACATGGAGTCCGATAGAAGACAACAATCCACCCGCCCCCTGATGGCTGTTTGAAGAACTACCCCAAACATCGAATGATCGTCGACTTGTTCTAATATTCTGATGGAACAACCCTACAAAGTGCCTACGTGACCGAAGACAGCTAGCAACTACGTGCTAGAATTACCTCCCCTCCTTTCCGTGTAACGAAACTCACTATATAACAGGCTGTATGTGTCTGCAAAAATGACTATCTATCAATCCGCGAACGAGGGCGGATGACTATCTATCAATCCGCGAACGAGGACGGATCATTGTCATGGACAATGATCGGATACACATTCATATATACTAATTGGAAAGTAACTATGGCGTCTACTTTTCATAGACTCTATTTATTTTCGGCTTATAAATTTGTTGTATTAGAATCATTATTTTGTTTTTCGTGTAATATTTAACTTTTCTCTTTATCTCAGTCGCTTAAATTTAACTATTATGTCGCCACTTAGGTGCGGTAGCATGTTGGTTAGTTTAGTTTGATTTCCATCATTGGTAATTTTGTATTGAGTAAATTTAAATGTAAAATGTTAAAATGTGTGGACTTTTGTATTTTGCTATTTCACGCGACTGTAGAAATAAAATCATGCTTGTTATTTTTTTTATATAATTTAATTTTGTTCTAAATTTCAATCTTTAGTTTTTTCTAAGAGATAGTTAGTCCCGGGAGGTTTTGACTTGAGTCTGGAAGTCAAACTCTCGCGTTATGTTTTGTAAATTTCGTATTGTAACTTGTAATTGTTTGAGGAGCCCATCAGGCAAGAATATTTAATGTTTGTTTCATTTTGTGGATATCTTACTTCACTTCACTTTTGGTAGTTTAACTTCTCTGTTGATGTTAAAAATCTACGTAATTTTGTGTCTCTTATAGACGACCTTTAATAAATGTAAACATGGGATGTTTACATTCTGCGCTTCACGTTATTATTTTTAGCATTATTCAGAATGATATAATGAGACCACTGTACCTTGCTTTATCTACGTTTATACTGAATAAACCATATTTTTGTTATATTTTTAATTCTGCTTATTTTTTCCTTTATGTAGATTCACCTTCTCCCTTTTATTTAATTGTGGTCGTTAAGTAGAAGGCAATGGAGACGGTGTAACACTAGTGGTCACTAAGCATTCCAAAATCTTACCTTTATTGCGAGCCCAAGACAAACCACGAGTTAACTCTTTAGAACAAAATAGTTGGCAAAGGTAGCCTGAAGTTTTACCTAAATATAGGGAAATATATTCTGATTTGGGTCCTAGCTCCAACCTACACGCCTTATCAATTTCTAACAAAAACAAGAAACAAGTAAAGCTATTTTGTCCATCAAAAATAGGCACACTGTCAAAAAAATCAGACAAAACCTTCACGCGAGCTATTTGGGTATCTCTATTAATATGAGGGTATATCCGCATCTCACTAGCCTTACTGAGATAGTCTGACTGCATGCACTACAATAGCCTAAGAGGAGTGGGGCTACCATGGTTCAACAAAGTCAGAAGTTGACTTGGATTCTGACCAGTCCATATTAATTAGGGCTCGCAGCCCATTTAATGAGGCATCAGGGGAAAAACTGTAGGCCACTCACTCCTTCTCTCTGTATATTTGAGACTGCGTCTCTTAATGGGTCGAGTGTGGAGACAAACTACTGGAGCAAGAAGATAATAATAATAGTTAGACTCGTGTAAACAACAGTTGTATCTATTCCAGTAGCAAGGTGATTACTAGCTTTTAGTTGTCAGTTGATTCAAATGGATAGAAAACCTTTCATTTTATTTTTTGGCTCACTTGCTTTCCTCCACCTCACGACCTCTCACTGGAATGTTCACTAAACCCTATACTAGACCTGTGTAAACAAGCAGAATAATTTCTAGTACAGTATTTGAGAGCGTACGAGGCTTGAATCCTTTATGTTAATTAGTCTATGCAATACACTTCAGTAGTCGAATAGTCCAAGGCACGCAACAGACTCGGCTTCTTATGAATAGGGTTCAAATCCCAGTTGGTGTATTGAGGGTGTGTTTTTATAAATGGTTTCCTCCTTTCTCTTTACGTAAATGTGGGCAAGCTTCCTAAAAATACAGAACAAATCGGAAAACACAATTTAATAAGGTCAAATGTTATGCCAAACATACACAAATCTAAAGCGACCACAGAACAAACGATGCAGAGTAGCGCAGCTTGTAACCTCTACATTCAGGTCGTATAGTAAATAGGGTTAAATAATACAAATGGAAGATTATCAACAGTAAGCAGATATAAAGTTAAAAAGATACGAGTATATTTACTAGGAATAAAATTGAATATACACACGTGCTTGACGAAGCATAATATGTTTTGTGGATGTCTAATAGAAGTAAAAACCATATAAGAGATCAATGGCGTTGTTACAAAATATCACAATTTTGATTTTTGAAAACAATATTGATTTTTAATAATTAAAGCAAAGTATTTGATGATTGAAAACACAAAAGCCTACAAACAAAGTGTTATGTTAAGTCGCTTGCTTCAAACAAACTGGTACTTGTGCATTTAATCCAGAATAAAGCAATACATACAGATATTGACGTGTATATTTTACATAATTATCAACTTTTTACTTTCCGAATGTGATTAGGCCCTTTCGAAATTGCATAAAAGGGCTACTAATGCTACCTAGAGGGGTTCCCGTATAGTTACAATTATTGATAGACCCATTATGAAATCAACCATTTTTTGAACGATCGAAGTTATTCGTTATTGCTAGCTAGACATATGATGCTACTCTATATTGATATATTATAAGACTACGATGGAAAAATATCAAGGGATTAACTTAAACGAAAACAACGATTAGACCATGTACTAAATTGATACCCACTGTTGATATCTTATTAGTTTCACTTTGATTGGATCAACCAGGGGCTTTCTCTTACCTCGAATGGTGCCACTGTGATCTCAGTCATTTGTTCATTGGATTGCCATGAGAAGAATCCTTCCTTAACAGTTTAGCCAGGTATATTCTCCCAATGGCAGAATTAGTTGAAGTAAGCTTGCCTTGCATAGATCAGACGTTTCATTGCCAGATCCATTGGGGTAAACATTGTAGCAGACGTAAAGGGGGTATCTATGTTAGACCTGGGCTAATAAGGCTCATAGTGGGTGGTATAGGGTGGGGAGGATCCGTGTCAGTCTTCAGCTCAATGTTAAAAAAATTCTGAGCATGGTGGATGGAAAGAAGAGCTACATCATCATGAGAGGCATGGCTGTCGCTTGTCAATTTTGATATGTTCAACACCCTTTGAAGCATGTCTTCAATCAATGATCGATGTCGTTCAAATATGATGTGTGATTTTATTGATAGCCAAATATAAGGGTAAAGGAAAGGGAACATGGCATATGCGTAGAACCGATGAAATAGCCAGCACTGGCCCCACCATTTATAGTCGTGGAGCACCAAGGAAGAATCCATAACGCTCAACAGGGTTCTCGGATCATCAGTGGCGTGGAACTCATGACATAATCTGTCATGACATGCCACGCTGAACCTCACTCGCATTTTATTCAGTTGAATGGGAACGTTGAAGTGGGTAGGATGAGTGACGTATCTTCGGGAGTAATTGTGCTAGTACAATTATTTAATAATCACGTTTGTAACTTGTTTGATTGTTCATATATGTTACAAAGAATGAAGCATGGCTCTGCTCAACCTTCAAATATAAAGTAAGTATCATGCACGGATATGAGCAAGTTTAGGTATGATGCAGAGTTTAAACCATTAGTCAAATGTTGTTTAGGTATGAAGCTCGGCTCAAATAAGGGATCAAATATCATTTAAATATTGTAAATTATTTAGATCAATGATTACATTTTTTGTAAGCCTCTGGTAAATAAACTAAACTGCAAGTAAAAGGTAAATATATATGGACTATGAATATATTTTTATACATATTTATGATAAATGAATGAGTATTTAATGTCATTTGGGTCTGGTCCATTAATTCATGTTAATGTTAGCTCAACGATTAGATTATCGAGATGCATTTGCGTGGTGAGAAATTTACCAACACTTGAAGGAGCCGGAACGGCAAGAATATGATTCCATACCGGTTTTTTTTTACGATCATAGGACAGCTGGATAGGATAAAAGATACATATTATGTTGACATATAAATTAATTTTTGGTTAGAACTTTCTTATTCTTTCTACCAAGGTTCAATGCCCCAGTATACTCACTTTTATTTTACTCCACTTAATTTTCTTTTTTCGTTTAGCCATCATGCAAGAAGGACCGTCTCTGACTAACTCGACTGTTCAGCCAAGCATGGCTAGCCATAAATTTGCCTAACAAAAGTGATTTTATCGCTTTAGACATCAGGTGTGCAGCTTGAGTTTACTTGTGCATGTGTATTTCTGTCAGTGTTTGGACATGTTGGTGTGCCTAACCTCTGAAGGATATACATATATTTGTTTATAAAACGGTTTCAATTTCTTTCTGCATCAGCATATAAATGTTTGTTCTTGCAACGTGAGGGAAGGGTTGAGGGGTAATGCAGTAGAGCTTATTTGTATGCAAATTACTATACAGTACGATGGTTTATCTAAACGTTTATTATTGAAATATCTCATCTAGCAAAACATTGGCGGCACAACTCTTCTTTTTTCATATCAATTACTCCCCATTCTTTGTAAACACACATGTGAGGAACCCTTAGAAGGTTGTAAGAGTTTTGGTAAGCCTTGGGGTTGGTGCTAGGGTTTTAAGTTCTTCTGCCCTACTAACTGTACTAAGGATTCTCTCCAAATGGGCTGTAATGCTGTTTCCATCTTACAAGGAGCTATCTGGCATCGTTCATATAGGTCAGACTGACTGAAAGGGAAAAGAACGAAAGAGCTCCCGGTGACTACGGTAGGGAACAAACACCCCATCATAGTGGTCCTATAGCCCACCACGGGCGTACCCTTTGAGAGGAGTCATGCATGCAGGCATATGCAGTTATAATTTTGGATCCACCAACCACTGCTGGTCGGTGAGCTCGTCATCAGAGGGTAGCTTAAAAACACCATTTACTGGCCCTTGAACAGGAGAAGTTGGCCCTTCCATGAGTGACAACCAGCGTCACAAGAAACAGTAATAAACTCAGCCTTATAAACATATTCAGTTTCCAGAGAGATTGACCCTAAGGTGCCCAGCAGGAAACTCATGTAAATGTCCTGACCAGCTTTGCCAGGTCTTTCCCAGGTATGCACTACCAACAAATTAATGTGTGCTGGATAGGGGACCCCTCACACATAGATGAATCTAGCCACCTAGACCCCTGACCAGCTGGATATCAGACTAGCCGATCGAGAAGAACGTTGCTTGGGAACCACCAACATGAAGGCACCTTATAGAGATTTTGAGCGAGGAGATCTGAGGATGAAAAAACCTCTCAGTTCCTACACTCATATATAAAGGAAGAGCATCTAGGCTGATGCGTACCACCACGAGGGGAGAACCACTCACTCAGACCTAAAGAACATACAACGCTAGACCCGGATTTATTGCCCTACAGATCGTACTCTCTGATGCTCCAACATTTTTTAGCCATACACCCTAAACCCATACATTTTTCTCATCCCAAAATACGATTTTATTCAGCCACAATAAAATTGGAGAGGAGAAAATAATCGTTCCTGGAGGGCGTGGTCTTTATTCACAACATACTTTACAGTCCTAGTATTTACCCATGCGGATAAGGTATTGTCGAATATTACAAAGGATCCCTATCAACCAATAAGTGAGAGGGATTAACTGTCCAGGACTGCACCCAGCAATAATTCGTATGACTACATCTCTTTTTTCACGCCCAATCACACATTCTGATAGGGTGTCCTAGTACTGCATTTTGCTTAAATTACGGAAAGTATCTATCTTACAAAAAGTGGTGAATAACCTACTAAAAGAGGCACATAATGTACCAAAATAGTTACCAAGCCTGTCTAAAGGTATGCATACCCTAACAAAAGGTGTACCTTACTTAGAAAAGGGGGCCCTTTACGTACTAAAAGAGGTGCATAGCATATTAAAAGGGATGTATAGCGTTACAAAATGGGTGCATAGCCAATCAAAAGGTGTTCATAGCCTGCCAAAAGAGGGCATATTTTACTAAAAGGGGGTGCATATTTTACTTAATCTACCAAAAGGAGTGCATTAAGTATCCTACGGGGTACATAGCCTACCAAATGGGGTGCATAGCCTAATTTACTGGAAATTGAAAGTTTATAAATAAAATAAAAACTTTACACTTTTCCATTTTGCTCACAATTAAACAATAATTTATCCCACAAAATGAGGCTATCTTCAAAACACAGAATTAACCTTTCGCCAATGGGCTATGTATTTTGTCCACACCTGCCATATACATGTATAATACTGACAAATAAAGGTGTACAACACCGTTGCTAGAGGACCCTGGGCTTTTAGACTGTATAATGGGGGAGGTGGAAAGAAGGTAGGAAAGTCACCATAGAAAATATGTTTCATCACGTAAAAAGCTCCTCACTAAGAATTCACTACCAGGTCAACCCTTAAGGGTGGGTGGGGGATGAACTCACGGGGTAAAACCTACGATTGCACAATACCTAGCAGTGAAAGTTCTACCAAACTCTCTTAACGTTACTACGGGATGTCATTGACATGGGTACGAGTGAGAAGGGGGGAAAAGGAAAAAAGGAGAAATTATCAAGGTTAAATTGGAATTGCTGGACGTCCAATCTACTGAACTTCATATAGCCATTCTACAGTGTGCTATGTATAGAGTGACTCAGTAAGTTTCCGTGTGTAGCTGATCAAGTCCCCCTTTGCAGTTCAGCAAGTTCTACTGTGTAGCTCAAAAACTATCCTATATAGGTCAGCAAATCCTTCATGTATCTTAGCAAGTCCCCTTATGTATCCTATTGATACCATCTGTGAAGATAAATAATATAAGACTACTTGTTTTAAATCTGTGTGTTAAACTTGTGTATAGGGTTAAACCTGCCTGACCAAAATATGTGCTATAAGATATATGTGTATTAGACTAGAATGTAATATGAGAAGTGTGTGCTTTAGGCTAGAATGTGGTATGAGAAATATGTTTGTTAAACCAAAATGTACTATGATTTAATAATGAGGTACATTTATATATTAAACCAACATGTGTAGTGATCAGTACATGTAGTAGACCAGAATGTGTGAGGTGTATTGTGTTACAGACTATCAAGTGAGGGCAATTATTGAGCCGGTGTCGAAGAAACATGATCCTGTAATTACCGACCAATAATACTCCCCTTGTAACGCAATTAATTCCAAAAGTGGGGTGACGTAATTCGTCTAGCTACACTGGGACTTGGAACCGACAACAAAACTGATCCAATTGCGCCGTAATTACCATAGAGCGGCCGTGCATAATTGACGCAGGGATTATACTAGCCTTGTCATCTGTACCCTTCTCTCACCACCTATGTTCGATGTGCCGGCACATTTCACATGTCCTCACAACACTCCACATGCCTACATTATTAGTACCATCTGACTACACTGATACCAACAATAAGAAACTTTAAACCCCTTAAGTGTATCCCAAGAATAATCTACCGAGTAGCCTCAGGTGCGCAGGAATTTATTTTAGGGTTTGGGGTGGATGGTTTAAATTATAATAGATATACACTGTTTTATGAAGTGTTAATACAGGATGAGTTAAAAGAATGTGATGGTTCTTAAGCGTGATTGTGGAGAACTAGGGTTGAATAAAAACCAGAACACCTTCGGTTTAAAGCAGCAATACAATACAATAAATTATTAAATTCTCTCTTCCCTCGCATTAAACAATATATCAACACATTCAACAATTTCAAATGCTATAAAATAATGAAACCATTTCGAGAGTAGTATTTTATGCTCGTAAGAAGATTCAAGAATCCACACCCATCCCCCCCTTCCATATCCTTGCTTAGATCACGTCCCATCATCTGTATCTGCAATACCAGCCGCGACGAGTGTTCACTGCTTACGCCCAGTTTTGTTGACACTGCTTCGCTCGCTGATAAGATAGCGTGATGTTATATAGCTTACCATGGAACCCTGAACTATAAGGCGTACATCAGAAAAAGTCCTGTCTCAATCCGATGAGTACTTTTGAGTTGACTGGTAACAAACAACCAGACAAATATTCTAACAATTGATTATTTTGTGTTCTTATCGTTTATACGAACCATAAAAAAGGAAACTCCAAAATTTTGTAACGCACATACGAACTTTAGAGCTACCACATATCATATGCATAGATTTACTATCTTAAGAAACAAAAATTAAGTAAAAGGAAATAAGCACTCTATAGTTCTCTGTAGTAGACTTATCACTACAAATAAAATTGTGCTGTTGATCTAGTAGCAAGAAACAAAGCTAAATAAACCTAAATCACGAGCAAAAACATAAAATGACTGAGAACATACATAAGTTTAAGACACAAATGCAAGTATGCTAACAGTGGCTCTCCTGTGTGGAGGTATTGTTGCAGTGAACACACAAAATAAGTTTAAATTTAATATCAAATAAACAAAACTAAATAAACCTAGTTTTCAGGCAAAACAATAAAATATCTGAAAAATACCTAAATTGAATAAAGGGAACATATATCTTCTTACAGCTATCTACGTGTGTTCCAAACGAGTTAAGTATGCCTCTTAACAGCGTATTCATTGGTTTATTCTGGACATATTTAGTCACATGCTGCCCTATTAACCCCAGGATTATCCCTGACCTGTTTAGCAAGATATTACTGACATTTTGCCTGCAAATGAAATTAGTGACCCCGACTCAATGCTCTTGACTTTTTTGTTGCGTTTTCTTTGGATTAAACTCGTTCGTACACTCGTTTTGTGGGCAGATTTGTAACAAGTTACATGCAACGCTACAATGAAATGATGTTAAACTGACCTTCTGACCCATTTGGATACAGTTACACCTTCTTTTCCGTCCTAACTTATTCCACCAGGTGATCCTGCCCTCTGGTAGGTGAGAGACTGTTCTCGAACTCTGCCCTCTCACTCCCTCTTCCTACGTTCTCATTCTCTTTAGGCATGTGACGTTTGGTTTTTCTGTGCTATACAAGTGCTCGTTTAGTTATTATTGTTACTCATTTTATCACTCTTTAGCCAAGGTTGGCGACGTCTTTCTAGATTCAAGGGTATATTTCTTATTTTTCAAAATTCATTTTCGGCTTAATGGTTCAATTCACTGTCATAATTATTTGTTTGGAAGATATTATACTTAATCTAATATTCAAAATTCTATTCGGTATAATTATTTCTGTTATCCAAAATCATTAACTATTAAATTTAAGTTGTTTTGTTTTGGGATATTTTGGCTAGTATGAAGCCATGTCAAATTTAGTTGTCTCTCGTGGTTCTTTTACCCGAACTTAGCACTCTCTGTTTTTGATGTTTTGAGAGTTTTAAACTCAGTTTTAGAGCTACAGCCATGTCATTTGAGGAAAGACGCCGTGGGTTACCCGACGTCGATAATTGATTTTTACCTTGTAATTTATCATGTGATCGCGGGACATTAAATTTAGGACTTAGATTTAAACTGCCTTTTTTCCTAGTTTTATGTTAGTCTGTTTTTAGTATTTGGCAGGTTTCTGAGTTGACCAGGGCAGATTGTATCTGTAGGGGTTTATGATTGTATTATTAAGGGTCACACGGTTCAAGGCTAAGAGTCGCCAAGTTAATGTTCTATTTGCTGATAGTTGTTGATATATATAGATATAACTTTAATTCTGTTGTGTCAAACACCTCACCGGTTAAGCAATTTGTAAATTCAACCAATATAAACATATTTATATATATAAAGTTTGTGCATAAACTATTATTGATATCTCTCACTATATATGAGATCTCGTTAAACCACATACTGGCGTTTGCATATCAAACAGAGAGTTTTTATTCTAACTACGTGGATCTCAAACCGAGTTTGGACGCTGACCGATCGGGATGGTATGGTCTCGTTATTGTTAGTTTCAAGTCACTAAGGCTTAGATGGGATTCAAGCTGGGTGTCATTGTTGGCAACTTGGTGTTCTATATAAGTATACTTGGGGTTCTACTTAATACTGTTTGAGCGTTGTCAGCTATTACTTTATCTAGGAGACCATATCAGAGGATAGGCTGGCATCAATACTCATTCCTAACAAAGCACTATCAACTTACCTTCCCTCCACTAAGCTTTGTACTTCCCTATTTTTGACTAGCACCAACAGGCAAAAACTCAAATATTGAGTATAGAGAAGATTTAACTTAATCTTGAAAAATAATTTCAGCATACATGTTTAAGTTATATCTTTATTTTAACATTGTGTTTTAGTCATCCCACCTTTTTCGTTTCATAACACAATTTAAACCAACAAAGGATTTATATCCAAACAGAATTTAAGATGGGATTACTTTCCCTTGTGGTTAATTTTATATAAGAAAAAAAAAGATACTTTATGGATACGTGCGAATAACGGGTACACCTACTAGTGGAACATATGTATTTTGTTTTCCTGAAAGCGATCGTATGTGTTGCTACTCTGTGTAAGAAGACAGAATGTTATCTTGGCTTGGATCTGGAGCCATCACATTGTGCCGGAGTAGAGCACACATGCCATCAATGAGATGGACACACATCCTTTCTCACACTTTACTTTGTCATGCTAACTCGCTCCTAAGCCTTCCAGCCCCCCAACACATGATAATGTACAGTACTCCCGAATAGCACAGGACTTTCTTTTGAGAGAACTCTTGGAGTCTTCGATAGGATCAACTCTTTCCGGGAACACAATAGATTACGATATTGCCTTAGAACTGAGAATCATCGCTGGTTCTCAAAAAACAGCTTTTTAGTTATTTACAGGAACCTTTAATACAAACTGTTATTTTAATTTTTAAATGTATATTTTAACAGAAACAAAATTTCAAAAACTTTTCATTAATTGTTTTCTAATTCATAAAAATAAAATTGTGACCAAGGAAGTAGAACCACCTACCCACACCAATGAACATCGTGTGAAAGGCGTCTGGCTTACTGTTAGCAGGAAGTTCGGGGTTTTAATCCAGGTAGGTTTGTAACGATTATATTTTACACATCCCTTTTGATCAATTAACAGAGGTAATCTGATATAATCCAACGTAATAATATTCAAAATGTATTTAATTCACACTATGTTTAGCAGTAAATACCTGCGTGGTGCGACATCCTTTTGTCTATTATTATTGATCACCCAAGCAAAATCTTCTCGAATTACAAAGGATAGAGACGATTGTATCAAGGTTGTCAGAATACAAGGTTGCCTCGGTCCCTATACCTACCAGCAGTAAACATTTTCCTTCGTCGTGACGTAGTCTGGTAACCGCACTGCAGCTTTGCGTCAAGGGTCCAGTATCACATAGCCAGTGTTTGGGTTTGCAGTGTTTCATATAGCTAGAATTGTGTTTGCTTTACCAGCCGTACTCTTTTTGAAGTGGTAAAACTGCGTACTCTTATTTTTAAATTATTGTGGATATGTGTACTCTTTTCGAAACTTTTCATAACTATTATTGTATGGCAACAAAATTTTGGTTGAAGTCCAGAGCAAGTCAAAATATTATTTTGATCGATTAGTACTATCTATATTAATAAAACTATTATTGCTGCTTATCTAATGAATGAAATAATCGATTAAGTTACTTATAAACATAGTTGACCTCGGTGAAAAGATCGCCTCAGAACCCGATGTTAATGGGTTCTAAACCAGCTTGGATCAAAGGATATTACTTGAGTGATAAAAATTCATAGCACAACTTCCTTCAGAATTGAAGTAAAGCCGTCGGTCCTATGTCGATTGTGGCATGTAAAAGAACCTAGAAGACATGTGAAAATACCTCTCCCCGCACAGTCGTCACTTTTAGAATGAACTCTTTATGCAGGATTCGGAGATGGTAACTCTAGAGATAGTGTTCAAATATAATCAGTTTCAAACAAGAGTAAATTCTGTGTACTTTACTGTAATTATTAATGTTGATAATATTGTTAGTATTTCCCTTCGTTTACACTTTGATTTTCCCTCAATCAGGTGGTATTCACAAGAAGAATGTTTTTGATATAGTTTATATTAATGAAAATAATAGTATAAATTGACTATTTTGTTTTGACACAATCAGACCCCCAACGTGGTGTATGTATGTATGTATGTATGTATGTATGTATGTATGTATGTATGTATGTATGTATGTATGTATGTATGTATGTATGTATGTAATGAACCCATTTAGAAAAAACTCTCAGTACATCTGAACAAGATTTGAGCCCCTACATTCCCATAGTTTAAAAAACAACTAAATGATATTGTCATTTAGCCCACACCCCCAAATAAAACACTTTATAAGTCAATTTTTAATATAATATCTCTAAAAGAGTAGTGGCTATCCGAAGTTAACAGGCGTGATATTTTGCAGCTTTAAATATTTATATTGGAATAACAGTCCTACAAATATAATAGACACTATAGGTAAATAAATACACGTAGTAAGACGCAAATACGGGGAAAATGTTATTTAATGTTGTTAACAGTGCTTTCTTGCTAATCATAGTCCACAAAATGAAGTGTGCAGCTTCCGTAAATATTATTTTAAAACTTTTTGTAATAATACATATTTTAAATTCAACCTTTCGAACGTCATTATCCTATTATGATATGTACGTACACTGTTATCTTGAGACTTTTGCTATTAATTTACTATGGTGATACATATTATTATGTAGTAGATACAGGTGTATAGGTTTGTGGGTTCTTAACAGACGAGATTTTTCACACAAGGATTAATTATCAAACATAGAGAGAAATAATTAATTAACTATGAGCTTACCTATGCGAATGGTGACTGAGAATACCTGGAGTGATGAGATGATAGCTGGGGAGCCCCAATCTTGTTTCTTGAACATATTATTAGTTATTTTACACGAGAGGGTTTCATGGCCGTGTAACCTGAGAGCTAAAAGGATACTTTTACCACATTTTTTCCCACTATACTAAGAAAAAGCGCGGGATGAGTGAGCCTAGAGCCATTTGGGGAGAAGGATCAATGCGGCGCTGACACTTAGTGCTAGTGAATATAATTAATTAAACAAAGAATAGAGCACAGCTGGCTCAGTAGATACATTCATACAAAACAATAAGTGACCCAATAGATAAGTGCTTTTAAATTAAATAAATATCAAGTTGTGTTATCCTTGATGAAGCACTGGGAAGTTTTGCTGGAGAGGTAGTCGGGCGTTCATTAAGTGACGTCAGGCAAACTTATATTCTAACAACCTTGGATTGCATCCCATTACTCGAATATTATCGTGGAAAAATATTCGTAAACAACCTTGTTGGAAGGCGGAGATGAGGACACTCGGGTAGTAGTCATTAAGAAGTTAAAGCCTTCGTTCATCAAGAGAAAATATTTTTTTTATTAATCGCCAAATCCGAGTCGGAGCCATAATCATTCCACGCTGGTCACTATATTGGATCAATCTTGATCCAATCACATTTTAATCGTCTTAGTTCCCTAAGAAGGGAAATAGTAGCACGTTTGATATCAGTTAGAGTATTCACCCTGTTCCGACTAGCAATAATGCCGAATAAATGCTTCATTAAAACATAGGCGATTTAAATTATAGCCTGACAGCAAATCACATCAATCTAGTTAATATAATATCAAAACCACTGAATTTGGAATAGTGAACCCTGTCATTACAAACTGTAGTGCTTTTCGCGAACCATGAACCGTGAATAATAATATAACAATTATGGCTCTAAAGTATAGGCGCGAATTATCATTACTGACAGTTCTGGGGACATTTTTCCTTAACTTTTTCTCACTCCTCTTGCACAAATGAGGATACAATTTCTTGAAACTATACTTTCCTTTTACCTGCTTCTCTGGAGACACAAGCTAAGGCATCAAACTTTTTTGTCTGGTTTGCCAGTGACGGGATATCGAGGTTTAGAATCCGAATGGCTTTATTAATGCTGGCTTTTCTTAAATATTGTGATACCCTTCTTCCTCATAAGTCCTGGTAAATTTAATTTGAACTATATGACTAAAGTTCCTCGTATTAACCCAACTAGTGTCCAACTATCTAACACAAAAAAACAACAGGCAAGTAGCAACATAGATTTACTATTAAAATTAACTTGATAAAATATTCTGGTGAAATTAATGATTTTTGTCTTGTATATTGGTTTGTTAAAAAGCTCTCCTGAGGCAGTTTGAGACATACTGTGATCCATCTGGACTAGGAATCAACTCCTTCACTATCGTTAAGGGCCAATAAAGTCTTATAACATTGTCACTACCAACGAGCACGATTACTATCCCTCAACTACCTTCCTTATTTGCACGTTCAACAAATTTTATTATGTATTCCATTCTAAACCAATTACTTAGATCATATCATAGTTTTTATTAATACTTTAATCTCTTCTGCAATCTGGAAAAAGTCGACTTATCGCAGTCAGGAACTCAAATTTCTTGGAATTTCTGAAAAAACATGGCTGTAGTCAGTAATATTAAGTCCTCAGAATATTTTGACACAATATGCGCCAGTGGACGAGAATTAATGAGGGAGTGGAATTGTATCAATTTTTAATGGTTACCATTCCAGTATTTCTCAAGTAGCCATTCCAAATGGGTACAATTCAGTCATCTCGAATTAATCACCGCCTCAATAACATAAAAAACCTTACACATCTCTTCTAACTACAATGAAGAACACCCTCTACTCTTCCGAGTACCTATTTGTTCATTGGGATCATCCGATCCCATCATCTACCCCACCAGGTTGCTGTGGGAGGGTTACAATCTCACAAAATACGTTGAGATGTGCTGTATTGTTACATTTTTTCCCAACCAAGTTTCTTAAACGATTTTCCCTTACCTATTAAGCTCGTTCCATTGTCACTATACGTAATAGCTGTTCTTCTTCTTCTTCTTCTTCTAGCAACAAAATCACGCAATACAGGAATGAAAAGTTAGTTAACAAGGAAGTTGCTAACTCTAAATTAATTGTCGAAACAACAAACAAGTAGCTTTGCATATACAAGCCGTATGTCCTACGTTGATGAACATAGGATCTGCAAAGTCAACTCCAGTAAATTCAAATACAGCAACGTCATGCACTCGATCCACTGCTAATGGTGCAGGAACATTAAATAAATGTTTTCCTCCCTGTATTTTACAGTGAATACACTTGGTCATTACAGAACAATCAGTCTTAGGTCCCCCAAGAATCCATAATCTTCCTCTAAGAGAGTTTAATAATTCCTTTACTCCAACGTGAGACATCTTCTCATGTTTACCTTGGTGATGTGCTGGAAAAACAATTCAAAAACGAAAATTTGTGCTATCATGTCGTTGCATAGTTTTTATTTTCAAGCGGACAACTCCATATTCCTCTTTATAAGGCCGTAAGGATAACACGTTTTGATTCTTGATATCATTATTGGATTCACGTTGAATGTAATTGACGACTGCCTTTTCCTCATTTTTAATGTTAGACACTGAAAGTTCTCCATTTTTACGTTGGACATGCTTTCTGCAATCGTTTGCAAATGACGTATTCATCCATATTAGATGAAGAATCATTTTCTTATAGTTTAAGAATTGCCAAAATTGCCACTTAGCACTGTCATGCCCAGCCATACTGGTACATACCCTAGCAAAATTCACAGTTGTTTGCTTTCGTTGTTAATTTCTTCTTCATCCACACTTATCTGTATTCTTGGCCACTTACTCAGTGTTTGTTTCAGCCATGCAGGTCGCTTCCCCAATTTAGACTGGAGCAAAAGTTGTCCCGAACAACCTCCGGAGTGAGGCTCTGCAGGATTCATACTACTAGGTCTCCACTCTCCTTGTTCTGTAAGTCCTCTTATCCATCTCACTTGATTATATACAAATAGTCCTCATTTTTCATGTCGATGTATCCATGATAGGACGGTGGAATTATCACTCCAAGAGCTAGAAGATCTACTAGGGCTTATATTGTCTTTCACAACAGAAGCACATAACCTAGCACCAATCGTAGCAGCTAGCAGATCAAGCTGGGGAATAGTCATTACCTTAACAGGAGACACACGTACCTTCACTTGTACCAGCTGCACATACATCAGAGCTTGATTCCACTCTGAGAAACACTGTGCCAGCATAAGCATTTCGGCTGGCATCGCAAAGCATATGTAAATTCCGCCCATTAATGTCAGTACCTCCTCTATTAATCCCTCTGTGATTTTGAATGCATAGCACATTTTATGTGTGTGTTTTCTACACAACAAAGGAATTTACATTTGAGGCTTTCATCAACCTCAGTATTTCATCCTATTTTTGATATCCATGTTTGTTGCAACAAGATCTTTGGGCATAAAGATACTAAACTATAAAATACAATAGGATCGAAAACACGTTGTGCCACGAAAAATATTACTATTTTAGTAATAACTTTTAGGTTAATATTCTTAAGTGATTCAAAGTTAATTTGTACCCCTTAAATACAAAAAAAATTACTTCTCAACCTGATTCATTGGTCCATTTCATTAAGTATCAAGTTTTCCCATCCTTGGAGATCAAATTGTCTTACAGCCATTAAGTCCTCAGCTTCCCCAACGAGCTTCTGTGGCTTCTCTTCATTCTTGACATTAGTTATGCAACTATCCACATATAAACTTCTCATCAATGTTCAAACAGTGTCCCGTGAGTAGTCTGGTTAAGTAGAATTAAAATATGTATCTCTGTCTGCACAATAATCGTAGAAAATCTCTGTCTTATTTGTATAAACTGATCTGTAGGAAAGCTTTCCTTATGTAAGAAACTAAACCAATTTTTTTCAGTCTGAATCCAAGAAATATTACAGGGATTAATTAAATTAAATTTATACCTTATTCCAAACAGTCGTTCAAAGATGGTTTAATCTTTTCTCTGGCTAATGCATCGAACATGGTTCGTAGTTTTGTTGTTTTGTCGTCATGTATGATGTGGCCATTATTTCCCCTCTCTAAGTCAGGCCCTTATTCTGTTACACATTATTTTATCCACTCACTAAAAACTTGGTGATAGGTCTCAAAATAACCACCTGCCTTTAATTTTATTAGAGTTAGCTTGAGTCATTTTGTTGCGATGTTGTAATTGCTAGGTAATGGTGCATGTCCTTCCACCTAGGGCATATGCACTTCATAACGTCCTCCCTAATTCATTCTACTGTCTCTAAGAAGTAGGAAGTGTTTTTTAGTTGTTACGTTTACTCCTCCTAGAGATTTCTGTTCAACAGGATCTGTAATACCAAGCACACCTAGACTCCATAAATCCGCGAAACTTTTTCCTTTGCAAACATGGGAGCTACCATCACAGTAGTGTGTACATATGTTATACAGCTATATATATAATACCTATAAATAAACACTAGTAAAATAACAACAAATTATCAATGTTGACCACAAAATAAAAAGGTTTGTTGTATTTTCCAAAAGGTTCTTCCCATGAAAATTACCTAGTCAATTTGGAGATTTTTATTTCTTACTACACAAACCAAAAACCAGTTTCTTAGAGATGAACTTGAAACCCACTAAAAGTATAGAGCCATCATTCGATTGTTAAACACATTGTATATCGTTGTATTAAAAATATGGTTTAAAATTGAACAAAGTAGGTGACAATGAGGCTAAGAGATCACTCGAGTGTACTCACTTGTATCACAAAGGGAGTGATACATGGCGATTAAAGGAGGAAGGATGCTGGAAAGAAAGCGGAAGATGGAGGCATTTTACTAAACTGACCTAAACTGACAGTAGATAATGATGGTGACATGCATACACTGCTGAATTAGCACAGCTCTTTAATTTGTTGCCTACCCGATTAGGTGGCCGCACTATCTAACTTTAAGGTGTCCCAATCTTGAGGATGACGTGGAGATCGGGGTTCGAATCCCAATCGGGTGGACTGAGGGTGATTTTTACTAAATGGTTTTTCATTCTACGCAAATTCAGTTACACTTCCATTAAATTCAGCCTTCCTCATCCTTAACACATTAATTATCGTAAATAGTAGGCCTACATAATACTTACCTCTAGCCCAAACAAGTAGTTAGACGCAGGGCTAGTAAACAAAGCTACCTCCTAGTGGGTAATTTTTCATGTAAGAATATTTGGTTTTATTTGAGCCTATTGTATGTTATTTAAACATGATTTTTACAGTAAAAGTAATTTGAATTACTTTTCACTTTTATTATATTCTACTTGTTCTTGTTTTAATATAAAGTGTAAGACCTGCCAAAATTGTTGTTTTAATACAAAATGTATAAGAAAATAGAAAATATTTATTTATATCTACTATAAAATGAATTAATAGCTTATAACTGTTTGAAGTTTTTACAACGTATAACAAAACTATAATATAATTAGTATTAGCTATATCGAGATATTATTAAAATATCACGCATCAAAGTGGATCCATTTCAAGTGTTTTATTAATTTCAATGGATCTAAACCAAGATAATCTATTTATTGATATTAATAATATTAATGATTGTAATACAATGGTACTACCCTAGCACACAAACAAACACAAAGAAATAATATCACCTAACTAAAAGTAAAGTATAATATTAATAAACAAATAAATTACAGCAAATAGCCTGCTAGATTAATCGGTAAGATCAAATCATAATACAATATATTTGAACTAAAATTCATTTAGGAATATTTGTTTGATATATCTTGGAAGATAACGTCGCTACACGTGAATTGGAAAAAGAACTGTTGTATTAATGTATTAAATATATTGAGTTTGATTCCTGTATCGTGTTGAGGAATATATTAAGTAAATATTTCATCTATATCAATTTCAATTTCCTTTAGTATAATATCAACTAGCAATCAACAAGTCACAAGACTTAAACAAGTCCGCACTGAAAATATTATTAGGAATATAATAATATACTAGACTAAATATGCAGAGAAAAACATTTATAATTAAGTTAAATATCATCGACAACAAGGAGATCGGTGTTTGAATCCCAATCGAGTGTGCTGAGGGTGGTTTTCTTTTTACACTCTCCATACACGCAGATATGGGTACATTTTCTCTTAAATTAAACCTTACTCATCCCTAACACACTATCGCAATTAGTAGGGCCTAAGTTATATATGTGTACAACCTATACGGATAGTAAGTTTAAAAATTTAAAAATAGCACTCTTCATCGTGGCTGTGTATTTAAAAGCAATCAAAATAAATAAAATAGCAAATTATTTAAACAAAACATAATTTAAAAAATGTATTTAAAATTAATAGATTCCCATAAAAAAGAAAAATTATTTTAGATCAATATAAGATTAGCCTAAAATCAACTCTATAAATTATAGAAATGCTTCTTAAATAGCTTTCTAAGTTGTCCACGTTTTTGGTAGAGATAAAAATCTTTAAAAAATCTTGTGTTGAAGATAATTATTTGCTTAGAATCTTGAAAAAAATTACTGATAGATTATTTATTTAATTTCGAAATGTAAGAGTAGGTGGTATTAATAATAATGGTTCTAGAACTCAGTTGAATATCGGATACGGTTGACGACTATTCACTCCTTTAATGAAATGTAAAGGTAACTACAAATACTTTGTAATATAAACATCACAAACGGGATTATTAATTTATTAGAGTGTTGGGGAAACTTGAGTCACCATTAGTGAACAAAAATATCAAAGAGGAATGTTACACTTAAATACATCAATAAGAAATAACAAGCAAGAAAATGTTGCTATTATATTAGTATAGTTAATAAATACTTTCATAGAACATTTAGTTTTTAAAAGAACTTCTAATATATCGAAGTTAAAAAAAATCTTCGTTGTAACGTTTTAAATTGATCGTGAGTTTTAAAATAAAAAAAATAATGATAGTTGTATACTGCTATAATAATAGTTCAAGTCAATATGATAATAATAATAACAATAGCTATAATAGCTATAAGTGTTTCAATTTTGTGAAATATTTGTCAAATATAATCTGATTTGAAACGCTTTATGTCAATTTGTTACGAGTCTGTTACTAAACATTTATAAATGATTATTTTAAATTTATTCTCCGTTGGAGTTGATAAACAACAAAATTCACATCAAAAAAACAGATTCCTTTGTCCTAACACAAATAGGAAAACTGTTTCTATTTTTTTCCCCCCCTAGTAAATAAAGGATAAAAGTAAAATGCCGGTAGAAATTTGAAAGCCCTTTCGCTTCGTCGAGAAAAGGAAGAAGAAGTGTCGAACAAAACAACATCAGCTCTCTGCGAACTTGGCAGCGAGTTGAGAAGAATTAGGTGTGTGAAGTTGGGGGCCCGAGGCTTGGAGTAATGAAGGAAGTAAGGCACAATCAAGGGAATTAAGAAGAAGGAAAGGGGGAGGAGGGGAAGAATACGTGTGGCAGTTGATGGAATAGAAAAGGAGGGGGGGGGAAGGTAACTTGGGGTTTATTAGCGCCAACAAACACACACGGATAGCCCTAGTATTACCTAACTATTTATATGGGTGATGTTTACCTGGGTAGGGGTTGTTTTCTTGATATGTAGTTTATTGTTATCATTCATTATCAAATTAAAGTTAGTAATTATTTAAATTACTAAAATTATATTAATTTGTTTATTTCTAATCACAAATAGTAAGCTACGCAATACAGTCCCGTTTGGCATAAATGAATTTATGAGTAGCATCAAGGGGTATAATCCATTCACGACAACTTTCAAATTTCCTAAGAGTTATAGAAATACAACAATATACGCCATGTTTTATGACTTTGATAGTAGGTGTCAATCTACATCGCTCATCAGAGGAATATAATATATTTGTTGGGAGAATGATGATTGCAACTCTTCAACAGCCGTACGAAGCGACCAAAGTTAAACAATGTTAACATGCCATAGTTGAACTATATCTTGCCTGGATTGTATTAGGAAGAGTATGGAGTCGTTCACTACACTAATATATATATATATATATATGTAATAGCTCACGGATCTTAGAACCTAATTATACATGAGTGAGTATATACTCATACATCACTCACTCATGCTTATGCAATATAAATAGTATTGCATACTATATCTAGGCGATTAATGTGTTTAATATCTACCACCATGTGGTTGTAATGTACTATAGTATATTGTTATACCATCCAATGCAATACAACCCCCACCATTTGGCTGTAATGTACTATAGTATATTGTTATAACCATCCAATGCAATACAACCACCACCATGTGGCTGAAATATACTATAGTATATTGTTATACCATCCAATGTAATGTTACCACCACTAAATTGTTGTAATATACTAACTATACTATAGTATGGTGTGTCACAGCCCAGACTAATGAGAGAGCGTGTGTGTTTCACAGTCTGCCAATTAGATTACTCGCTCCGGCACTACGCTCCCAAGACTAGACCACCACTGATACGAATGAAAGGGACAGCTTTGAGGGCACACTCACGGTCTGAGAATAATCTCGAGGGAGGAGGGGGTTGATCACACCGCACTGCCTTGTTTGCATCTAGGAGCAACGAGAACAAGACATGTAACCACTCATTTGATTGCCCTGTGTTGATGCTTCAATAGATAGTTTGTCTCTCATCTCTATTTGCCACAATATAGAACTTTTGTGGTACATCTGACTCTCTCTCTCTCTCTCTCTCTCTCTCTCTCTATATATATATATATATATATTTAATTTAGGTGAAGTATATCAATATAATCATATAAATAATATTGTTATTCTAAACACTAGTGTGGCACAAATTATTAACAAGGAGATATATTACATTCACATATCAACACTGTAAGAGGCTACCACGCTACCAAGAAAACTCGTTATATCTCGCATTGATTATTTAAAATTATAGGTTTAAATGAATAATTATCTTATATATTCAAATTAGTTACATCTATAATATTCTAAAGATAGTATTTGTGTAAAAGAAACAAAATTGTTTCATATTCATCTTACCCACCCTTTGTTTCTACACTGATTCACTAGACAAGTATTATCTATGTAGTTATTTATGGGACGTATTTATAGTATTGTCTTGGGAGTCAGGTCAACCAATCAGCCAGTATACAATAAATGGGAGTACAAATCACAGGGGAGTTTGGATAACCCTAGAATCTTGACTTTATATACCACGCTAAATTACAGATGCAACTAAAGAATCCTCTCCTCGTTGCTCCAAGCCACTAGACAGAGTATAGAGTATGTAGTTGTTTAAGTCTCAGATGTATCCTCTCCTCGTTGCTCCAAGCCACTAGACAGGGTATAGAGGGGAAGCAATTACACACAAGTTACTGGACTTGGAATGAAACGCTACATAGCGTTAGAAAGGGGGGTAGTTTGTGGGGGATAGTGATCCCCACTGGGGGGAGGCTGAGTAAACAGGATGGGCGGACAACCGAGGCTCTTAGAACGGAAACCGGGTATCTCACATGAAAATTACTTTAACCATTGTTTAACCAGTAGTTTTAAAATATGATGGGCTAATCTTTCTGTTTATTGGGAAGATGTAACTTCAATCAATGTTAGAGAATTTTAAAACCTGATATCTTGAGAGGTTTAATGCATCGAGCCAACTAAAGTTATCTTATTTTGTTAGCGATTTCAATGTTTACTTTCCCTTGGAGAACGGACTGTAATAGTGAACAATTTGGATCGTGAGATTATGCCTCATAATCCCTGTCTCCCTTCCCTCAAAAAGCGAGTCTTATGATTATTTCTGTCTATACCTGGGGCTTCGGCCAAGACGTTTTGATGGATTCATTAAAACTTGATCTCTAGGTACTATGTGGCCATACCTGCTGACTTAACGGTTATTTTAATTTTAGTTTCAATGATTTATTATTAATTATCAATGTCTGAAAATACAACATTTTTTCTAAAATAACTCTGACGGTTTTGTTTAAAATGTATATCTAAAGAGTGTTTCACATTATAGATAACACAGTAAACGTATTTTTTTTCAGAGAAAAACATATCTAAGAGTAAATCCCTGAAAACCTATTTTTGAAAGTTTTAGAAGATATTAGAAAGTATCTACGATTGTGTCATACCTTTTATTTGTTGTTAAGGTGCTTCCCAAGGACCTATTAAAAGGCAGCATTTTTTTTATCATAAAAACGAATATATATATTTGTTTTAGTAAAAGTATAATAGCAGTAAAGTTAAATAATTAAATTTACAAACTGGGCTAGTCACCAAAGTAAAAGTGAAAATAACTATAATTTAAGATAGAGATTCAAGAAATTGTTATTCTTGAAGCAAAATGCTGTTGACAAACTTAATAAAATGTTCCTTTTAATAGTTTGCATTATTTAAACACTATTCCATTTTAAAATAATTGTGAACTGAATTCAAACAGATACTTGACATCTGGATTGAGGATGAAGACCTAGAACAGAGGTTCTCAAAGAGAGCCACTTGGGCCCACTGTGGCCCTAGAGATTCTTGTGACCTACTCGCAATAGTTGTCATGCTGTAGTATATCAATAAGGGGAGAATGAAGAAGTTATGTTAAGTAATTAACATAAAAATCACGAATGGTTCAGCATGTGCATCGTTGTTGATGTAATCCTTGGATCTTGGAACGTGCAACTTGTGAACTGCAATGCCAGGATTTTTTGTTCTTAGCTCTACATTTAAATGGTTGAGTAATGGACTTTGTTGTGGCCGTTTTCTTGTTTCGAAATGCCATTTGAGGTTAGGTTATTTATATATTTGTTGTTGATTAGATTGGCATAGTCTACGTTCAGGCTATACGCTTCAAGGTGAGTTTATCACGTGTTGTGTGCTGTGTATCGTTTCAAATAATGATCTTATTTACTCTTATTACATGAATTCTCATCCAGAGTTTGTTTGATTAAATTCTACGTAAGGAAAACGTGGCAGCCGCTGGACATTCAACCTCACAAATTCCCTGGTGGCTTTTCCACGAGCGGTAGTAGCTTCAGGTTCAGGTAGAGGCTTCATTATAACCCCAAGCTGTATAATCTATTAACAAATAATGGTATGAGACCAGTGGGCTTCATTATAACCCCAAACTGTATAATCTATTAACAATTAATGGTTTGAGACCAGTGGGCTTCATTATAACCCCAAGCTGTATAATCTATTAACAAATAATTGTATGAGACCAGTGGGCTTCATTATAACCCCAATCTGTATAATCTATTAACAATTAATGGTTTGAGACCAGTGGGCTTCATTATAACCCCAAGCTGTATAATCTATTAACAAATAATGGTATGAGACCAGTGGGCTTCATTATAACCCACAATCTGTATAATATATTAACAAATAATTGTATGAGACCAGTGGGCTTCATTATAACCCCAAGCTGTATAATCTATTAACAAATAATTGTATGAGACCAGTGGGCTTCATTATATCCCCAAGCTGTATAATATATTAACAAATAATGGTATGAGACCAGTGGGCTTCATTATAACCCCAATCTGTATAATATATTAACAAATAATTGTATGAGACCAGTGGGCTTCATTATATCCCCAAGCTGTATAATATATTAACAAATAATTGTATGAGACCAGTGGGCTTAATTATAGCCCCAAGCTGCTCATTGATTTTATACATTTCACTGTAAACTATTAATAACCTGAACGCAACAATACCCCTTCATAATAGTATTTCTGTTTTAAAGGGCAGTATTTTTACCATTTTTGTATAAAAAATGTTTTTTGGCAAAATGAATTAAATATTTCTCCAGTAGAAACATAGAGTATAACTTTATTCATAAGGTAATCTCAAAAATTTCTTAATTATCTGTTGACAGTGTCCTAGAATTTGATGATAGCTTTTTCTTTTCATCTAAAAAGTTCATCATTAAATGTTAATATGCTCATTACAAATATTCAAGAATTCTGGAGATTAATATGTGTGGAAAATTAATCTATATCAGCAAATCTGTGCGGAAATAACGCGATCGGCCGCATAGCCCCATAGGAACCGGAGATGCGTCAGGAGGGTGGAGGGAGGAGACTTCCGTTAAAAAATGTCGTAATTTTAATAGCGGTTTTACATATTCAGGTAAGTACATTTCTATTAAAGTCATCATTTGTCAATTTAGACCCATAAAATAATTATATATTGGGTTGGACAAAATACATTCCTTCGTACTAAAGAGATGGAATATTCTACTGGAGAAATATTTGATTTAGTTCGGGTGGACAAATTGTTTGCTATGAAAACTGCAAGAACACTCATCTTTTTTTCGATTGTTCTTCCATCCCACCTTAAAGGAAGAGGAAAGAGACTGGCCGAAGAGATGCAATAACTATTATAAACGTTAAACGTGTAATTAAAAGGCTTGAAACAACATTTTAGCTTACTCGATCTGCCATTAGTGGTCCATAACACTCAGTGAGAAGCGTCAGTATTGGAAATTATGTTGAAGAGTCTGAAGAAAATCGGCCATGGCCTCACCACAAAAAATAATTAAGCAATAATTATGTGTAAATAACAGCTTTTCCACGATTCGATCATTGCTGTACAAACATTTCCCCTAACAGGTTAAAGGAAAAAGAACATACAATTTTTGAAGAGACTTACTAATATTTAACTACTCTATGGCATCCAAGAATTATTGCGTTAAAACATAAGTAGTATTTCTGTACAACTAAAGCTCACAAAATTGTATAAATATATTTGCCAATAAATTAGTTATTATTGATTTTATAAAAATATATTTCAATTTTTTTATATTATTAACAGTGCTACAATTTTGCTATGATAAGTTATTTAGTATCTCAAGTATTTATTGAGATATAAAAGATTTTCACTTCTGTAAAGTACCTTAAAGTAATTTTGATGGGAAAATTAAAATAGCCATTTTATTTATTATCTTATTCAACGCCTAGATAAAAATTTTAATCAAAATCGTTGGGGCCTATTTTGAGAAAAACAATATTTTCTCTTTTCATCCTTTAGTAAACTACTCTTAATTTTAGGGATAAACAGACACACAGACAGAAGGCATTTAAAAACACTTTTTATGTTTCGGGATGTCATGAAACGTCGACATCCATCAACATCTCGGATTAGATTTTTTTTTACAGTCGCACTACTTTACCTTTAATGTTCGAAAAGTTAAAAAATATATATATTTGCGTATATCTTGAATATTATCGGCGTTATTAAAATATGTTAAAAATAAAATGTTTTTATTATAAATAGACCTAAATATTTGCAATGATAAGTAATATCATATCTCAAAGAGTTACGGAAATATGATAAAAAAATCATAATTTATGCATCAGACTGGAACCCTTTAAGTAATTTTTACGAAAAATTAAGAGTAGCCATTTATTTGTTATATTTATAAATTTTTGGAAATGAAATTCAATCAAAATTGTTGGATCCAATTTTGATAAAATTGTTTTTTTCTTTTTTAACCCTTCAGTAAACTACCCTTAATTTTAGGGTTGGATGTCCTATTCCAAAAAAACCTCAGGGCAACCTTATGAAAACCCTAGAAACCAAGTTTTAGTCCGATCAGTAAAATAGTTTAGGTTCTCCGATGTACAGACAAACAGGCGGAAATTCAAAAACCACTTTTTTGGATTCTGGAGATCATGAAACGTCAAAATTCATCAAAATCTCGAGTTTGATTTTTTTGACGATCACAATACTTTCTTTACCTGTAAGTTAGTGAGAAAGTAAAAACGTTAACACATAGAGACAAATTGTTTACTTGATCCTATAACTTACATATTTCAAAGCATGACTGACAGTAAGATTAGATACAAATGTGATTTTCAACTCAAAATAATAGAGCTATCAATTAAAAAATTCATAATTTTGAAAATGTAAAGTTATTAATTTTTCTCGCCTAGCCATTGAGGAAGATACATTTTTCTTTGGATGTTTATATCCTGTTAGAGTTAGAAGATAAATTATCATTATTATTATTATTATTATTATTATTAGCACCGCGTCTTACTACCCGTTCGGGTTATACGCACTTACGCTAATGTGAAATGGTAGGGTGATTGTGAGATGAAAATAGAGGACCTACAGTTTAACGTGGAATCCGAACCACGGTGGAGGCCTGGCATTCCTCACATTTACAAGTTGTGATTAATACACATCTTGTCAGAGGTGAAGGAAGGGTTTGGCAATCAGATAAATCTTTGCAGGAGCCGAGGATTGAACCCCGGACCCTCAGCACAGGATAAATTATCGTCATATATCTTTTCATGGAATTATAGCTTGTGAAAATGGAACACGACTATGCATGATTTCTTTGGAGCAGGAAACATTTGATAAAATTAATATATATCAAATTATAACCAAATTATAGCAGTTAACTATTTAATTTAATAAAAAAACACTCGTAAACCCCTAGATATCATTGTAGCATTTACCAGAATCGTGTTTTTAATAATTGGTTGAACGTTTACATTTCCTTCCTAGAAAAAGTATTGTATGAATATCAAGTGGGCTGTAAGGTAAAGCTTTATATCTCTACGTTGATGATTTTAAATTAAGTAACTAGAATTAGAGTGGACTTTTATAACTGTGGGCAAAATTAAAGTAATATTTTCCCTTGGGTAATTGTGTTGTATCCTGACTGTGGTTGAGATAGTATGCCTGATTATAGGGTAAAATGGATTCGAGAGTATTTTACGTCGTTAGTAAGTTTTGAAGTAGTCAGCAAATGGCTTCCAAGAATATTTTATGTGGGATGCACTTCAAGATAAAGAGTCGAAAATAAATGGCAAACCCAACATGACGGAATATATCCCATCACATTAAAGATTGTTGGAGACAATTACCTTGCATTGGAGATTGTTGGAAACAAGTACCTCACATTGGAGATTGTTGGAAACAAGTGCCTTGCATTGGAGATTGTTGGAAACAAGTACCTCACATTGGAGATTTTTGGAAACAAGTACCTTGCATTGGAGATTGTTGGAAACCAGTACCTTGAATTGTGGAATGTTGGAAACAAGTACCTCGAATTGGAGATTGTTAGTAACAAGTACCTTTCATTGGAGTTTGTTGGAAAAAAGTAGCTTCCATTGGAGATTATTGGAGACAAGTACCTCACATTGGAGATTATTGAAGATAAGTACCTCGCATTGGAGATTGTTGGAAACAAGTACCTCGCTTTGTAGATTGTTGGAAACAAGTACCTACCATTGGATATTGTTGGAAACAAGTACCTCACATTGTAGATTCACCTAAGCAACATCCATACGCCGATTCATACGTGCTATTTTATTCTGAAAACTCTTAGTATTTATCTTTTTCACACATTTATCTACAACATTTAGCCACGTTTTACGTGGCCTACTCCTTACATTTGATTCATACATTTGCTTCATCACTAGATTCACACTCACACCCTCATTATGCCCAAACTAACTTAAACCGCTTCCCTCACATTTACCTATTGGATTTCCTTTTGAACCACACTCCTTCAACACCCATTCATTACTAGCTATGTCCATACGAGTTTTTCCACATATATTCCTTAAATATCTCATGCCAACCACATTCACCTTGCTTTTGTGTTTCTCCAGACAAACCCACGCTTCACGTTCATAAAATAATGTTGGCGTTAATACA
Source organism: Timema genevievae (assembly GCA_902155825.1). Classification (NCBI taxonomy): domain Eukaryota; kingdom Metazoa; phylum Arthropoda; class Insecta; order Phasmatodea; family Timematidae; genus Timema; species Timema genevievae. The sequence continues at coordinate 60,289 of CABFWO010003965.1, forward strand.
ATTTTATATACTGTCATCTTTTCCTCCTTCAATACTACTTAACTCTTTACAATAGTTCACTTACATCAAACCATTTTTCGAGATGCTTTCGCCTGTCTGTCGATTTCACCAGCTATCCTTCTATTTCTACAGAACATTCTCTACAGATACACAAAATCCTTCACTTGTTCCATCAGTTTTCCATTTATATTAGGCGGCAATCATTTACTGAACCTTCTTTATCAAAAACTATCACATTGGTTTTGGACATTAACTAAACATACATCCACACCATACTGTCTCAGAACATTCCATAACATACTCCTATTCATCCAATCATACGCTCTCTCCAAATCAACAGATGCACAATACACTTTATTTCTTACTGCCATACATTTATCAATCACTTGTTGCAATACAATTATCTGGGCCATGCAACCTCTGGCCCGAAAACACATTTCACCCCCCAAATCTGGTCCGCTGTTTTTTCACTCACCCTGTCAATTAAAACAATCTCAAGAACTTTGCCTAGAATATGCAACAAACTAATTGCCCTCTAATTTTTACATTCACTCTTATTACCTTTAATTTTGCACTAAGGAACAATGACAGACTTCTTCCTGTCATTACGAACATTCGAAATCCCAGCACACATATTGAACAATTCACACAATCTAGCAAGTAGTACTGTGCCCCCACACTTAAAAATTTCACTTGTGATGCCATCTAGACCCGAAATTAGCCATTATTTAACAGTTTACTAGCTTATAATACCTCAGCTTTGTTAAATATTTCACTCATCATAACATTTTCCCTATTTTCTTTTACCTTTTCTACAATTACTCCATACAATTGTTTAAAATACTCCTTCCTTTGCGCTCTTATATTTTATATCATCCCAGATCAACTCGCCACGTTCATTCTGAAAGCTATAAGAATTTACTTGCACTCCTCGTGTCATTCATTCTCTTTACCCATTTCCAGAATAGCTTATTTCCTTCAAAATCATTCTGAACACATCACAGATATTTAACATGAAATACTTGTATCACAGATAGTATTATATATGTGTCTATATCGACGAAAACTCATTGTTCTAATTCAAATTTAATTGTAACCTGACAAGAAGTTAAAATGCTTAATCACCCAGGCCTAGTGATAACATATAATTGAATGATGGTATGGTTTTATTTTATCTGTCTTTAAATATAATTGTGTCTTTTCTGACTTCTCGCATTTTATTTACTATATTTCTGTCTAATCTAGAGCTGGTTAGTTTCAAAACCAAGGAAGATCTCTAAACTGTATCTGATCTGCATAGTCATTTTTGTTTACAGTCTAACTCAATTTGCTAATTCAAGTTTATATACTTATGTTTTGTTTTGTAAAGAAGCTGGCAATCGCAAGCTAGTTCTAAATAATTAGCTTTCAGTATGTATTTTTGTATGTTAGTTTTAAACTTCATTCAATAGTGACTGTGATTTAAGCTTAGATTACATAATACAGTCTTATTTTAATAATTATATTGCTTTCCAAGGAAATCCTGGTTTCGGATTAGAAGTAAATGTGGAGAAAGGTTTAAAGTAAATAAAAATAGGAAAAATTAGTAAAGCATAAAGTAGACGCATTGTAAAGTGTAGAATGTTTCATTCAATCCAATGGTAGCAGTGTGAAGTGTGAATTGTTTTCTCCACATACAGTAACTGCAATATAAAGTGCGAGGTATTTCTTCCACAACCAGTAACTACAATGTAAAGTACGAGATATTTCCTTCACATCCAGTAAATGCAATGTAGAGTGCGAGTTGTTTCCTCCACATACAGTAACTGCAATATAAAGTAAGAGGTATTTCCTCCACAACCAGTAGCTGCAATGTGAAGTGCGAGCTGTTTCTTCCACATCCAGTAATCACAATATAAAATGAGAGTTATTTCCTCCCCATCCAGTAATTTCAATGTAAAGTGAGAGTTATGTCCTCCACATCCAGTAACTTCAATGTAAAGTGAGAGTTATTTCCTCCACATCCAGTAGCTGCAATGTGAAGTGCGAGCTGTTTCCTCCCCATCCAGTTATTTCAATGTAAAGTGAGAGTTATTTCCTCCACATCCTGTAACCACGATGTAAATTGAGAGTTATTTCCTCCACATCCAGTAACTTCAATGTAAAGTGCGAGTTATTTCCTCCACATCCAGTAGCTGCAATGTGAAGTGCGAGCTGGTTCCTCCACATCCAGTAACCACAATATAAAGTGAGAGTTATTTCCTCCACATACAGTAATTGCAATATAAAGTGCAAGCCTAGGTACCAGGTCAAGTCAGGTTCATTAGCTGTACTGTCCTCCCGGCTAGACAGTAACATATCCCATATTTGTAAGGTCGAGGTATAATATAATTGTACCAGAGCACCCGGGCTAATGTTTGACGGAGATGATAACAGCAGTAATAATACCCTACTCTAGTTTTGTGGATGTTACAGAGAATACATGAGAAAGAAGACTCACCAATTGAGCAGGCTTTCTCCCATTCTTCCATTCTACGCACTTTCTTCATTACTTATCCCTCACTTGACATAAACACACATCGCTATACTACACGCGAGTTAACAAGGTACCCACGCATCAGTATTGCAACTCTCACTCTGATATGCCAAGATAGAAAGATTTCACAAAATGATGTTGCCACACTTGCTATACTGTACCACACGTAAATTTTAAAATTACCAAGAATAAATATTGCCATTATTGCTTTGCTACACAACAAAACAAAGTCGATAGCTTTTAAAATATCGCCTTTGCTAACATTAAACTCCCGGTGGAATTGTATGGTAAAAGCGCATAATTTGACTGAAATGTAAGTTATAGTTATTTCGTGCATAATTTGACATCTCATGATGTTTCATAATCAAAGCTTAATTTAAAATGTTTATTTTTTACGTAGTTTTATAATTAATCTTTATTGAAAGTTTCTCGTATCCACCCGTAAGTTAACTCGTTAACGACTTTGTGTTGAATGTTAAATTAAAAATTGTCTCAAATTAAATTCAACAAAGAGGTATTTAGACCTTTCTGACTTATTTGAAGGAGTCCGCGCACTCGCCACTCACAGAATAGTATGTTTATATAACATTGATATTTGATGTTCAGTTTTCCTCAGGTGGGAGACTAATCCCTTTATTTTACTTTACTTGTTCGTATATTTAAGGTAAAAGTGGGATTTACAATCTTTATCACTCATCAATTAGTGAACTTGAACAAAATTAATACTCGCTAGCCGCATGCTCTCACATATACCTATTTGTCAAATTATGAGCACATATCTACACAATTGCACCTAAAAGACGAGCATACATCTACACACATGAACCTAAATGATGAGCACAAATCTACACATATGCACCTATTTGTCTAATCTCATAGTCAAGAAATATTCTATTAGAAGAGGCGAACATTTGTGACAAGTATGGGGGCCAAAATGAACAGTAATGGTGACCCACAAATTGCTGCAGCCTCTTTTTAAATTTATTGAGACATGTTTTGAACGTTTCCATTAAATAATATTTTCTTTTTAAAGTCATTAAACATACAATTTACGCTAAATGTTTGTTGAATACGCTTCCAACCATTCTATGTATCATTCCTTTGTCTATGTAAATGATGTTCCAGATTCCACAAACCAGGCTTTTATTTCATAAAGATCCAAAAATTGCAGGACCAAGTCGTTGGACCATTCCGTATCCACAGTAAACATAAGACAATACTAGCAAACCTAGGCACGAGTTTGTGAACCAGGGATACTGTTGGCGAGAATGTAGCCTATACGAATATTCGACCAAAGCATTCACTTGGTTGGTTGCACAATGGACAACGCAAGGGATGACATCGCTGCTGTTGCTGAAGTAGCTAGTAGTCCAGTGGCGAACATTCGTCCACATCCACCATTGGTGTACTTCCCACACTTCTTAGACAGTCATCCTAAACCCGAACATTCGTCCATATTCGCGAATATTGTGGGGCCTCAATAACCTAGAGGAAATGCAGCCAGGCGAATACCGGCATTCATCACTCTCTCAACAACACTAAGAGGTATTTGCCGAATTTCAAACATTTGTTATTAGGAATTCACCAAATGCCGCCTTAAGACGCGATATACCAGACTGCCGATGATTGGGAGATCAGTGTTCGGATCGCATTCAGGTTTACTGAGATCGATTTTTCCTAAATGATTTTCCTGACACTCTCTCCAAGCAGATGCAGATAGTCTACATATAAATTCAACCTTCCTCATCCCTGACACAGTATCGTAATTAGTACCTATGTGTACAACCCGAAAGTGTCGTAAGACACGTTGCTAAAAATGTTGTTATTGTTGTCCACCAAAAATATGTTGTTTTCTAAAAGGCTCTTTTTATGCATATTGTACTCTTATTACTTTAATATGACTCCCCTAATCTTACGGCTCAGATTAAATCACTCATCACCCTATGATTGTTAAAAAAAAATATGTTTGATGTGTATCTTTAAAACAAATTTAAACCAAGTTGCCATACAACCATACAATAGGTTTTGAGGAGCTACACCACTGATATTTGTCATTCTCCTGTAGGCTGGAGTGAAGTTAGCTCGGCACGCTCTATACACCTGCTAACTGTCTAACAAGTTGAGTGAACCCAGAGTGTGTAGTTTTGTTTCAGCAGCTCACAGAGGGGCACGGGGTAAGGGGAGGGATGGGAGCCTCTTAAATTGTTGACCTTTGAATGAGTTTGAGAGTCTTGACTTAATTTCGTTGGATGCAAACATGGTGTGTGTGTGTGTGTGTGTGCACACGCGCGCGCGCGCAAGCAGCCTGTACAATGAAGCCAAGACCACGAGTTGTGGGGGGTACGCTCTGGTCTGAAACAAGTGAACACCTCCCTTAAGATCACGAATATCAACCGGAAAGACCTTAGGTTAACATTAGTTTTTACGTGAACCACGTCTTACAGCCCCTTCGGCCAGGAATGAGAAAGGTACACTCTAAGATAAATGTATCCACATTTTCATCATTAAGTAAGAGTGCAAAATCAATTTAGGATAGAAAAAAACCCTCATTTAACCCGACCGTAACTCGAACCCCGACCTCTAAGTTACTAATGAAACAAACCATAAGAGACTTATGGCTGGTTATCCAGGAAACAAATAGACTAGCCTCGAAGACCAACACAAGTATATAGAGAGACAGGGATTCTCTCGTGTGAGAGCACGGTTCAATCCCTGACACGGGTTGACCGAGAGATTTTATTTAATCTAGTAGTATTATATCCTCTCTTTAGTTTAATACTGGCGAGTCTCCTTTACCTTTCTCATCCTGTCTCCTTAGGTTACATATGTTGTTAATATAGGGCATCTACGGTAGGGCAGTTGGTGACAGCTAGCAGAAGGTTCTTTATTGCAAACATTGGTTGTAAATCACTAACGTCAACCTACTGTGAAATAATAATTATTAGTTTACTAATACTGTATTATCAATACAAATGTTTTCAAACTAATATAATAACACTTCCCTCAGGATTACTGTATGATTGGTTTCTTAGTTACTAAATGAAATAACAAAAAAAATTAATAAGACTACTAGGCCTATACTTTTTATTTCACAGTTGTGGCAACAAGATATATCATAGTACATTAATTAATAAATTAAGAAGTATCACATTCACACTTGTATCTTATTATAACTGGTCACTAAAATAAATGTATTTATAACTTAAAGAAAGAGCCATAACAAATATTGGTTTCAAATTAAAATGTTTTTATTTTATAAACAGCACATGAACATAACTTAAACGATTTTGATGACGCCATCAAACACCCTTGTTTTGGCTGGCTTGCCACCTTAATTTATGAAGAGAAAGCAGAACTTTAGAAGTGACTGAGCCACTTAATACCACTGATTAAAAATGTTCTTGCTCTATTTAGTGGGCAGTTTTAGCCCAAAAAAAAAAACCACGATAATAATACATTAACTTGAGTGAAGTACTGTAGGTTCAAACCAATAGAGTAATATGTCAATTTTCAAAATGAGCTGCGGCCATTAATTGGGCACCGTGTTGTACTCAAAGAGGTTTTGAATAAAATAGCTTGTAAATAAACAAGGTACTCGACGTTTCATTAGCGCTAGTGTGGTATCACCAAATTAATCAAATTGAACATGTGAGTGGCGGCCATTTACTGGCTGCATTGTTGTGCTTCCAGTCTAACTCTAATATGATTGGAGCTCGTGTGAATAACACAAACTGGACCAGGATGGTTAGTTGTGTGTATAATACACAATATACGAAAGTACAGCCAGGCATGAATATATTAAAAGACACCTCATAACATTTTGACTAATATTGTATAATTTGTCTACTAAGGTGACTTGGATTGAAACGTAAAAACGGGATTATTTTTATTAGAGATGAAATGTTTGTGTTCTAGTTTTCTCTAATATAATATTCTAGAGATTCTAAAATATAAATAATCCTAAGTATATCTCGGATTCAAATCTGAAGGCATTCACTTGAAGCCAAAATATAAAATAAAAATAGGTACAAAGTAGACATAGTAATAATATTATTTCACTCTTATCGATGGTCCAATTCATCACTGTCACGATAGACTGGACTGAGAGTGATGGAAAGATCGGGGCTCGTATCCCGGTCGGGTGTCGATATTTTTGTTTTCTTGGCCAAATGGTTAATCACTTTATCTTCGTGCAAATTCAGGTGCCTTTCATCTAAATTCTAACATCATCTTTACCTTAATAGTGTAAGTATGGTCAAAACCCGAACGGGTAATTTAAACGTTTTTTTAAATTTGTCTTCAACTGTAAATTTTTAAATATTAGAGGATTTAATTTTGGTTCAAGATTCAAAATTAAATGTCACACTTGGGTATAAGATAAATATAACTCGCCCCATCTTTATAGAACAATTTTCATAGAAAGGGTATTTAAAAATATATTCATATTTGTTGCGACCAACATTTTACAATATTATTGGTGCTATTATATGAATTTTTATAATATATATCAAAAGTAACAACTTCAGATCACATGGTTTGATTTATGGATGTATGAAATATATCTAGTAATTTCTTTAGCTGTTGAATAGAATTCTTCCTATGAAAATTGGACTATGGCTACAGTAAAGTGACTTTATGTTAAAGAATTATTTATATTTATCTAAATATTGTAAAGCTCTGTTTTCATACTACGCGCTCCACTAAAACAAAGGTAGATTGTTCATAACCCTTCTGGGAACATTTTTTAAAGTACAAAGTCACACTCGCCAAACTGCAATATTGTATGTCAATCAAATTAATAAATATTTTGTGGCTAGCAAGTATTATTAACTAAGAGTGTGATGATTATATTATCAGTCGAATCCTGGAGAGAATGCTGTCAGGCCTAGAGTAAAGCTGATCCCACCTGCCCGGCTGTGAGTTGACCCTCCTTGTGATGGAGAACACGCAACTCACTAAAGGCTGTTATTAGGACCATTTACAGTCATATGGTCGAGATTCACAAATCAAACAATCCCCCACTCCACCAGAACTGCTTGTTAATCGTATTCTGGGAGATTGGTTGACTCCAGAAACTGGACTATTAGTCGCATGTACAGGACTAGTGTTGGCTTTTAGTAACTTATATTATCTAGCCTAAGATAATCGGATGAGGGAAGTGAATAGTGACAATGTGGGCTGGTAGAGACTTATACTACCCATACTAAAGAGGAGGATTGATGAGAGTGAATAGCATCGCTCCATTTTACGACAAATAATCACCTCAAAGGCCTTATATCCTGACAGAATTTTACTACCTAGTAGAATTCTGATATCTCCCAGATGTTTATTCGTGGCAGAATGGGGCTGTTCCTTGCTATCCATAAGTGTTGAATGAAAGTCACCTCTAGTTTACTTCTTCATGTTGGCATATTTAGTTATGTAATCATTTTACAAATAAGTTTCGAGGTAATAGTTTAGTAACACATGTTTTTCACACTTATTTTGAAGTTATCTAAAACTTTAATCGTATTAGAAAGTGTCAGATGGATGTCTTCATCGCTGTGCAGCAATCGTAAAAGACTTGTTTGAACTGAATAAAACTGCCAATAGGAAGTTAATCTTCTTTTATCTGTTGGAGGTGGCGCCTAGGCTACCCCTACAAGTGTTAGGAGGAGTGTGGCTTCCATATTTATTCATATATATCTCTATTCAATTATTTATTTAATATTTACTCCTCCCTCACAAGCCACACATAACCTTTCAATTGTAAACACACCCACACACATTGGTCACATGGTCTAAGGTATCATACTCTCAATAGAATAGATTTCTGGGATCGATTATATCGAGGTTATAATCCCTATCAGGTGGACTGGCGCTGGTTTTTCACAGGAGATTTGTAGCTATGGTTTTCTCAAACCTCTCCATGCCAATGCGGGTGCATTTCCTTTAAAACTATATACTTACTACCTACCCCTTAAGCTACTAAAAACCATTGTGGTAAGCACAGTTTGGGTGAACCCGCGTCTTACTACCCGTTCGTGCTATCCCCACATTTACACTCAAGGAGTAGGTATGAGGAAAGTAGAGTTTAGAGGAAATGTACTCACATTTTCACGAAGAAAGCGGGAAACAAATTAAGAAAAAAAGACCTCAATACAGGTAGCCAGGATTAAAGCTCTGGTCCCCCTTTTCTTGACTAACCCGTATCAAGTGAGGTTGGTGCTTTAGCTTACATATCCATCGATATGGGTACGCTATTAATTTAGCAAATTATATTTTCTGTTTTTGTTTTTATTTCCTTTAATTAGCTTTAAGGTTGTATATGTGTGTTTTAATACGCTAAGGATGGAATGTTCGTTGACTCGTCTTTAAACTCAAATAATAAAGACTGAGTGAAATTCAGCTGCTCAACAATATTGTCTTTATATTTCTATTATTTAAAGAATTAAAGTGTCCGAAATGAATATCTTAATTATCTCAACTAAAGACAGACAGTTTTATGATAGTAACAGCAATCGCAGGAAAATCTAAGATTGTAAATCCTCCCCCTTCAATCCTAATCGCAGAATATTATAATCCAAGCCCTCTAACCACGCGGATAATCTCATCGTCGGGAGGAGGGTTGTTCTTTAGAATGTATGCGAGGCCCTCACACCTTCTTTGGGTAGCACGGTCGGATTTTAACTAAAGAAAAATATGTGACTTGCCTACCGAATAAAGGAAGTTCATTAGAATTTCATTCATAATTTACCTCCCAGATTGTCGCAGACAATTTCATTGAATGGTTCTCTGGAGTGACTGAGATTTTTGCCCTCTCCCCTTTTCTCCCTCCAGACACTTGTTCAAGCTCAGGTCAGAGATGAGCGGTTATTAGGACGTCCCACTTCGTGGCTCAGCGTCAATGGCCGGGAGCACAACCAGCGACACTCGGCACTGAAGCTCCTAGTCAATTATTGTATAACTGATCCTAGATGTAAATAACCTCTCGGATAAAATATATTTACAGTAGTCAACACATTACCTATGCTAGAGTAAGTCCAGTCACATATAGTAGTAGTGCGTCTCTATATTGATCAAAAGGTCCTGGGTTCGATTATCAACATGAGCGAAAAAAATAGCATTAGTAATGTTTGTGCTTATCATTTATACAGTTATAAATAACATCATGAAACTGGATATAGTACCTGCTATAAACTTGTGCTTATCATTTACACAATGATAAATAATATCATGAAACTGGATATAGTACCTGTTATAAACTTGTGCTTATCATTTACACAATGATAAATAATATCATGAAACTGGATATAGTAACCTGCTATAAACTTGTGCTTATCATTTACACAATGATAAATAATATCATGAAACTGGATATAGTATCTGTTATAAACTTGTGCTGGTATGATCAGTCGGTTAGTAGAGTACTCGTAAAAAACCACACACACATAGTAGTAAAACACATACTAAGATTTCCAAATGAAGGCAGGTATTTTATAGTTAAAAAATGTGCTTGGACAATATTAATTAAACCGTATTTTATTGCAGCTGTCCATTTTAACAGAAAGTATCATTACTGATAAAATAGTAATAATAATCTGCCTATATTTTTCAACATCGAAACCATCAATTTGTTTATGTTTTATAAGCTACCAATGTAGTGTTGCAAGGTTAGTCAGATCTAGTTTAAATTATACCCATAGTATAATCACTAACACTCTGTCCCAATTTGACCAACTGTATGTATGTTCTGCTCTAAATAGCCCACGTAGAAAAACGTATTTGCTGATGCCTGGCCATTGATAAGACCTATTTATTGGTTGATTAAAAAAATATTGTCTATGTTGGCAACACGCCACGACACGCCCATGAAACCTAACTTCAAACTAGTTACTAGCTATTAATTCCATACTGTATGAAATGAAAGCATCTCTCATGAGTGACCACAACAACGTTAGATAAATAAACTTTTTAAATGTTGAGAAAAATTGGTGTCCTGACAATTGCGTACAATGACAGTTGCAAACCGCGACAGTTGCGCCCAAAGGGTCGAGTAGGTGGGTGACCCAGGTAGGGGGTCAGCTTTGGAGTGATAATTACGTACACCCTGGATTGAAAGGAAGGGTGTGTTGTTTGAACGTTTTTTAATTACTGTTGATTAATACCAAATTTTGTAATTTGTTTGAGGTTAGGTTAAGGTTAGGTTACATATCATCTAATATTATTTCTTCACTGAGCTTTGGTTCTTCTTGATTTTCTTGAGCTGTACTTTTCAATCAATATAAGGTTCTCTTAATTGATTGCTGGTTTACAACATCAGTGGTTTCCCCTTGTCTGTAGAAATGACGGACAACTAGAAAAATAAACAACTTTACACAATAGTCGCTATTTCTTGGGCGTACGCAATTGTCACATATTCTAAAAATTTGTCATTACATTCCAGGACACCCTTAACAGATTAAACTTTATGTTTGTACTGAAGTAATATTTGATTTATTTGACCAAAAAAAGTTTTTCTATAAAAATTGCCCAAACACAGACCTTTTCCCTACATCCGCACCTTAGGGAACCAGCGGGTTTTGGGAGTCCCATCTTCCTCTTACGTCCTTCTCTTAGCACACACTAAGATATTAAAAAAACTACCACTACCACACTTGCCACTAATTGTGTCAGTGGGCATGCAGATAAAGGTGTCAGTTTCATAATATTTGGTTTATTGGGAATGGTAAGGTCAGGATTCGAGTTCCGGTCAGGTGAAGGAAAGTGGTTTTCCTAATTCACACTTTCCCTCTACGAAGATATGGGTAATAGCCCGGACAGGCACTAAGACGTGAAGAACGGAAAAAACAATTTGACCAACTTAAGTGGACAAGAACGTTTTTTTGAAACGATCGGTTCTCCGGTAGAAACATATTGATACTTCCAGTGGTACATGGTTAGTAGAGCACAAGGATACATGTGTACCCACCCAAAGTTAGACTGATGGCTGTATAATGACATGTGTACCCACCCAAAGTTAGACTGATGACTGTATAATGACATGTGTACCCACCCAAAGTTAGACTGATCACTAGATGACTACATAATGGCATGTGTACCCACCCAAAGTTAGACTGATGACTGTATAATGACATGTACCCACCCAAAGTTAGACTGATGACTACATAATGACATGTGTACCCACACAAAGTTAGACTGATGACTGTATAATGACATGTGTACCCACCCAAAGTTAGACTGATCACTGATGACTACATAATGACATGTGTACCCACACAAAGTTTGACTGATTACTATATAATGTCATGTGTATCCACACAAAGTTTGACTGATGACGACATAATCATATGTGTACCCATACAAATTTGGAGATAAAATTACTACCTATTGTTTAGGTGCTGTATTTTTTAAACAGTGTTTACCAAACATTTTTGATCGCAACGCTAAATACAATATTATCCCGGCCTAGGGACCCAAAGGGCCATTACGGTACATGCATGAAGTTTATATTTATTATTATTATTATCATATTATTATTGTAGTACACTAATTTAATTTAATTAATTAAAATAACAAAAACTTAAATATTTCAATAACGTCATAATATAACCAAATATAAAGCACAATTTTTTATTAAAATCTTACTTCGTTGCAATTTATGGTAAGTGAGTAAAAAATATTATTTCAGTGTATAATGCTGTTTCATTCTTGAGGTAAGTTCTTATGAGTTTTTATTTTGTATTTATAGATGTTATCAATTAAAGTGAATAAATGGTAATAACTTTTTATCTTACAAATAGAAAATTATAGTATAAGTTCCCGAGAAGAATTGGGTAAATAACAAAAACAATGTGTTCATTGACAATCATTATGCTGCTTCATTTGGTAGGTGAGTTCTTAGAGTTTGAGCTCCATACAAATCATTCAGAGGATCTTTATCCTTACTAGACCTAAAAGTCCTTGTTCGCAGAGGTAGGAAATATTGTCAGAAGAGGGGAAGAGAACCTTTCCAACTTCCCGAGTGAGAATGGGCCTGTCCTTCAGCTGGGTCCAACATTACTAGTACAGGAGGCTTTCAAAACGTTGTTTCGACACTTACTATTGTCAGTATCGCAGTATCTATTCATAATGACATAGTTTGATCAAGTGTTTGTAATTGTAATATTTCATAAGGTTTGAGAACAAGATTATATACCTTCTCGCAACCCTCAGGAATATCCTTGCGACCCTCATTTTGGTCGCAACCCAGTGTTTGGAAACCACTGATTTAGACCGACTCCTTATATCAGTCAGTTGGTATCTATTTTCACTATAGATTAATTATTTATAATTGGTTATATTGCGCTTAGCCTTTCACAGGTATATTTTATATGAACTACAATATGAAAAACCCGGTGTTACCCGGGTAGATTTAATGGTATTTTATTAATTCCTTTCTATTGAAGGTTGAAATTTTACCTCGGAGAAGAGTTTAAATAGAGTCACGTAGCTAAATTAATCAAGCTTGTAATATAGACAGATGTAATAAAGAAATGTTTCTATTTGTTAACCCCTAGTTTCTCTCAGTACTATGCAAAGTTTCAGTTTTCTAGGTCTATTGGTTTTTACAGTCACCCCCGCAGGCTGTCATGAAGACTAAGGCTTAGGATTCGCAATATATATATATATATCCTATATATATCCTATATACAACTTGAAAAGCCTGTTTCCGGTAAGAGAAATTACAAGGAAATGGTTGACCAGATTTTGACAAACGACCTATCAATTTTAAAGGTTAGGGGCCCAGGATGTCGGCAAAAATAATAGTTTCCAACGAAAACCTTATTTTCCCAGCGAATTTTCAATTTTCATTCTATAATTACACTACCACGTAAGGCCTGATTGATCAGAGCCACCCTTAGCGTACGCGAGGTCATGGGAAAATCTTTGTTTGTGGGGCCCTCAATTATCTACCCCACCCCCCTTGGAAAGATTTTAAAAATTCAATTTTTGTCTAATGTTATTATAGTAGCTTGCACAGATATACCTACTAATATTCAGCCGTATAATGTATCAGGAAATGCCCACAAAGGTAAATACATGTAGTAATTTAATGCTATAGGCCATGTTTTTATATATATAAGGGTTGATTTGTCCCCAATCCTTGGTTCGATTTTTTCCCCTGACAAACTTAATCTTTATAAAAGTACAAAGAACAACGGTGCTTAGCTTGAATTAAATAAGTTAATGCGTTCAAAAGTTATCGTGAGACATACCCACCACAGATAGAGAAATGTAAATTGACAGAGTTAAAACTAAGAACTCCTTCACTTATTCAATAAATTAAACCCCATGATTTTATTTGATTTGTTTTTACACTATGATAATATTGGCTAGATCTTCTATACAGGGATTATACTATACGAGCGTGAAAGCAAAAATTTCCAACCCCAACTTGTTTTTTACCTCTGTCATTCAAGCAAGTGTGGAGCCCCCTAAATCACGGGGCCCTGTGGGACAACATCGTTCTCACACCCCTAAGGGAAGCACTGTGATTGGTGCATGGTTTTATCCCTATACACAAAATATTCCTCCTTGGATAAAAGTAGTAACTCATTAGTAGTATACAGGGCACCTCATAACAGCCCTCAGGCGTTGTTATTGTAACCTGTATCCTGTTGTGACGTCACCTGTTGTTTCTCA